>CM037025.1:10152685-10173886 GCA_020875875.1 Dioscorea alata | reverse complement strand
TTTTGATTCAGAACTAAAAATTATTTGTCATTACTATAAGAAAAAATAAGATTATGGTTTTGAGTAAAAACATTAGACAGGAGTTGTTAAGAAAAGGAAACATAGGATTCGTGTTTTGACCGAAAAATAGGAGACATTATGAAATAAAAAGAAAAGATTATGGTCATGAAAGATAGGGTTGGTGTTTTGATTAAAACAAAATTAGACATTCCGAAAAGAAATCAAAACATTAGGGTTTGGATTAAAGCATAGGATTAAGATTTTCATTCAAGTATATTAGGCGTTACGAAAAGAAATATAGGATCAAGATTTATATTAAAGAAAGTTGACATTAGCAAAGAAAACATAGGATTAGCATTTTGTTTCAAAAATCGTTGGTATTAAGTGAAGAAAGAAAAGGTTTGCGTTCTTCGTTCTAAACTACGAGTTATTTTCAATGAAAACAAAGACTAGGGTTTGATTCAAAACTAAAAATTATTTGCCATTACTATAAGAAAACAAAGATTAGGGTTTGATTAAAAACATATAGATAGGAGTTGTTAAAAAAGAAACATAGGATTCGTGTTTTGACCGAAATATAGGAGACTTTATGAAATAAAACAAAGATTAAATGGTCTTGAAAGATAGAGTTAGTGTTTTGATCAAAAACAAATTAGACATTCCGAAAGAAATCAAAACATTAGGGTTGGATTAAAGCATAGGATTAAGCTTTTGATTCAAGTATAGTACGTGTTTCGAAAAATAAAACATAAGATGCAAGGTTTTTGATTATAGAAAGTTGACATTAACAAAAAAAAACATAGGATTAGCGTTTGTTTCAAAAATCGTAGGTATTCCGAAAAGAAAAAAGAAAGGGCTTGCGGTCTCTCGTTCTAAACTATGACTCGTTTTTAAATGAAAACAAATAATAGGGTTTCGATTCAAAGTTAAAAATTATTAGTCATTACTATAAGAAAACATAAGATTAGTGCTTTGATGAAAAACATATAGATAGGAGTTATTAACTAAAGTAAAAATAGGATTCGTTGTTTGACCGAAAAATAGGAGACTTTATGAAATAAAAATAAAAGATTACGGTCTTCAAAGATAGGGTTAGTGTTTTGGTCAAAAACAAAATTAGACATTCCGAAAAGAAAACAAAACATTAGGGTTTGGATCTAATGCATAGGATTAAGCATTTGATTCAAGTATAGTACGCGTTACGAAAAGAAAACATAGGATCAAGGTTTTGATTAAAGAAACTTGACATTAACATAAGAAAACTTAGAATTAGCGTTTTGATTAAAAAATCGTAGGTATTCCGAAAAGAAAAGAAAAGGTTTGCGATCTCCGTTCTTAACTACGAGTCGTTTTTAAATGAAAACCAAGATTAGGGTTTTGATTCAGAACTAAAAATTATTTGTCATTGCTATAAGAAAAAAATAAGATTATGGTTTTGAGTAAAAACATATAGACAGGAGTTGTTAAGAAAAGCAAACATAGGATTCGTGTTTTGACCGAAAAATAGGAGACATTATGAAATAAAAACAAAAGATTATGGTCTTGAAAGATAGGGTTGGTGTTTTGATTAAAAACAAAATTAGACATTCCGAAAAGAAATCAAAACATTAGGGTTTGGATTTAAAGCATAGGATTAAGATTTTCATTTAAGTATATTAGGCGTTACGAAAAGAAAATATAGGATCAAGATTTATATTAAAGAAAGTTGAAATTAGCAAAAGAAAACATAGGATTAGCATTTTGTTTCAAAAATCGTTGGTATTAAGTGAAGAAAAGAAAGGGTTTGCGCTCTTCGTTCTAAACTACGAGTTATTTTTAAATGAAAACAAAGACTAGGGTTTTGATTAAAAACTAAAAATTATTAGCCATTACTAATAAAAAACAGAAGATTAGGGTTTTGATTAAAAACATATAGATAGGAGTTATTAAGAAAAGGAAACATAGGATTCGTGTTTTGACCGAAATATAGGAGACTTTATGAAATAAAAACAAAAGATTAAATGTTCTTGAAAGATAGAGTTAGTGTTTTGATCAAAAACAAAATTAGACATTCCGAAAAGAAATCAAAACATTAGGGTTTGCATTAAAAGCATAGGATTAAGCTTTTGATTTAAGTATAGTACGTGTTTCGAAAAGAAAACATAAGATCAAGGTTTTTGATTAAAGAAAGTTGGCATTAACAAAAGAAAACATAGGATTAGCGTTTTGTTTCAAAAATCGTAGGTATTCCGAAAAGAAAAGAAATGGTTTGCGGTCTCCGTTCTAAACTATGACTCGTTTTAAATGAAAACAAATAATAGGGTTGCGATTCAAAGTTAAAAATTATTAGTCATTACTATAAGAAAACATAAGATTAGTGATTTGATGAAAAACATATAGATAGGAGTTATTAACTAAAGTAAAAATAGGATTCGTGTTTTGACCGAAAAATAGGAGACTTTATGAAATAAAATAAAAGATTATGGTCTTCAAAGATAGGGTTAGTGTTTTGATCAAAAACAAAATTAGACATTCCGAAAAGAAAACAAAACATTAGGGTTTGGATCTAATGCATAGGATTAAGCATTTGATTCAAGTATAGTACGCGTTACGAAAAGAAAACATAGGATCAAGGTTTTGATTAAAGAAACTTGACATTAACATAAGAAAACTTAGAATTAGCGTTTTGATTAAAAAATCGTAGGTATTCCGAAAAGAAAAGAAAAGGTTTGCGATCTCCGTTCTTAACTACGAGTCGTTTTTAAATGAAAACAAAGATTAGGGTTTTGATTCAGAACTAAAAATTATTTGTCATTACTATAAGAAAAAATAAGATTATGGTTTTGAGTAAAAACATATAGACAGAAGTTGTTAAGAAAAGCAAACATAGGATTCGTGTTTTGACCGAAAAATAGGAGACATTATGAAATAAAAACAAAAGATTATGGTCTTGAAAGATAGGGTTGGTGTTTTGATTAAAACAAAATTAGACATTCCGAAAAGAAATCAAAACATTAGGGTTTGGATTTAATGCATAGGATTAAGATTTTCATTCAAGTATATTAGGCGTTACGAAAAGAAAATATAGGATCAAGATTTATATTAAAGAAAGTTGAAATTAGCAAAAGAAAACATAGGATTAGCATTTTGTTTCAAAAATCG
Organism: Dioscorea alata; assembly: GCA_020875875.1. Lineage (NCBI taxonomy): Eukaryota > Viridiplantae > Streptophyta > Magnoliopsida > Dioscoreales > Dioscoreaceae > Dioscorea > Dioscorea alata. The sequence continues at coordinate 10,170,745 of CM037025.1, read as the reverse complement.
TTGGTATTAAGTGAAGAAAAGAAAGGGTTTGCGGTCTTCGTTCTAAACTACGAGTTATTTTAAATGAAAACAAAGACTAGGGTTTTGATTCAAAACTAAAAATTGTTAGCCATTACTATAAGAAAAAAGAAGATTAGGGTTTTGATTAAAACAATATAGATAGGAGTTGTTAAGAAAAGGAAACATAGGATTCGTGTTTTGACCGAAATATAGGAGACTTTATGAAATAAAAACAAAAGATTAAATGTTCTTGAAAGATAGAGTTAGTGTTTTGATCAAAAACAAAATTAGACATTCCGAAAAGAAATCAAAACATTAGGGTTTGCATTAAAAGCATAGGATTAAGCTTTTGATTTAAGTATAGTACGTGTTTCGAAAAGAAAACATAAGATCAAGGTTTTTGATTAAAGAAACTTGACATTAACAAAAGAAAACATAGGATTAGCGTTTTGTTTCAAAAATCGTAGGTATTCCGAAAAGAAAAGAAAGGGTTTGCGGTCTCCGTTCTAAACTATGACTCGTTTTTAAATGAAAACAAATAATAGGGTGTCGATTCAAAGTTAAAAATTATTAGTCATTACTATAAGAAAACATAAGATTAGTGCTTTGATGAAAAACATATAGATAGGAGTTATTAACTAAAGTAAAAATAGGATTCGTGTTTTGACCGAAAAATAGGAGACTTTATGAAATAAAAATAAAAGATTATGGTCTTCAAAGATAGGGTTAGTGTTTGATCAAAAACAAAATTAGACATTCCGAAAAGAAAACAAAACATTAGGGTTTGGATCTAATGCATAGGATTAAGCATTTGATTCAAGTATAGTACGCGTTACGAAAAGAAAACATAGGATCAAGGTTTTGATTAAAGAAACTTGACATTAACATATGAAAACTTAGAATTAGCGTTTTGATTAAAAATTCGTAGGTATTCCGAAAAGAAAAGAAAAGGTTTGCGATCTCCGTTCTTAACTACGAGTCGTTTTAAATGAAAACAAAGATTAGGGTTTTGATTCAGAACTAAAAATTATTTTCATTACTATAAGAAAAAATAAGATTATGGTTTTGAGTAAAAACATATAGACAGAGTTGTTAAGAAAAGCAAACATAGGATTCGTGTTTTGACCGAAAAATAGGAGACATTATGAAATAAAAACAAAAGATTATGGTCTTGAAAGATAGGGTTGGTGTTTTGATTAAAAACAAAATTAGACATTCCGAAAAGAAATCAAAATATTAGGGTTTGGATTTAATGCATAGGATTAAGATTTTCATTGAAGTATATTAGGCGTTACGAAAAGAAAATATAGGATCAAGATTTATATTAAAGAAAGTTGAAATTAGCAAAAGAAAACATAGGATTAGCATTTTGTTTCAAAAATCGTTGGTATTAAGTGAAGAAAAGAAAGGGTTTGCGGTCTTCGTTCTAAACTACGAGTTATTTTTAAATGAAAACAAAGACTAGGGTTTTGATTCAAAACTAAAAATTATTTGCCATTAATATAAGAAAACAGAAGATTAGGGTTTGATTAAAAACATATAGATAGGAGTTGTTAAGAAAAGAAAACATAGGATTCGTGTTTTGACCGAAATATAGGAGACTTTATGAAATAAAAACAAAAGATTAAATGGTCTTGAAAGATAGAGTTAGTGTTTTGATCAAAAACAAAATTAGACATTCCGAAAAGAAATCAAAACATTAGGGTTTGGATTAAAAGCATAGAATTAAGCTTTTGATTCAAGTATAGTACGTGTTTCGAAAATAAAACATAAGATCAAGGTTTTTGATTATAGAAAGTTGACATTAACAAAAAAAAACATAGGATTAGCGTTTTGTTTCAAAAATCGTAGGTATTCCGAAAAGAAAAAAGAAAGGGCTTGCGGTCTCCGTTCTAAACTATGACTCCGTTTTAAATGAAAACAAATAATAGGGTTTCGATTCAAAGTTAAAAATTATTAGTCATTACTATAAGAAAACATAAGATTAGTGTCCTTTGATGAAAAACATATAGATAGGAGTTATTAACTAAAGTAAAAATAGGATTCGTGTTTTGACCGAAAAATAGGAGACTTTATGAAATAAAAATAAAAGATTATGGTCTTCAAAGATAGGGTTAGTGTTTTGGTCAAAAACAAAATTAGACATTCCGAAAAGAAAACAAAACATTAGGGTTTGGATCTAATGCATAGGATTAAGCATTTGATTCAAGTATAGTACGCGTTACGAAAAGAAAAAACATAGGATCAAGGTTTTGATTAAAGAAACTTGACATTAACATAAGAAAACTTAGAATTAGCGTTTTGATTAAAAAATCGTAGGTATTCCGAAAAGAAAAGAAAAGGTTTGCGATCTCCGTTCTTAACTACGAGTCGTTTTTAAATGAAAACCAAGATTAGGGTTTTGATTCAGAACTAAAAATTATTTGTCATTACTATAAGAAAAAAAATAAGATTATGGTTTTGAGTAAAAACATATAGACAGGAGTTGTTAAGAAAAGCAAACATAGGATTCGTGTTTTGACCGAAAAATAGGAGACATTATGAAATAAAAACAAAAGATTATGGTCTTGAAAGATAGGGTTGGTGTTTTGATTAAAAACAAAATTAGACATTCCGAAAAGAAATCAAAACATTAGGGTTTGGATTTAAAGCATAGGATTAAGATTTTCATTTAAGTATATTAGGCGTTACGAAAAGAAAATATAGGATCAAGATTTATATTAAAGAAAGTTGAAATTAGCAAAAGAAAACATAGGATTAGCATTTTGTTTCAAAAATCGTTGGTATTAAGTGAAGAAAAGAAAGGGTTTGCGGTCTTCGTTCTAAACTACGAGTTATTTTTAAATGAAAACAAAGACTAGGGTTTTGATTCAAAACTAAAAATTATTAGCCATTACTATAAGAAAACAGAAGATTAGGGTTTTGATTAAAAACATATAGATAGGAGTTGTTAAGAAAAGGAAACATAGGATTCGTGTTTTGACCGAAATATAGGAGACTTTATGAAATAAAAACAAAAGATTAAATGTTCTTGAAAGATAGAGTTAGTGTTTTGATCAAAAACAAAATTAGACATTCCGAAAAGAAATCAAAACATTAGGGTTTGCATTAAAAGCATAGGATTAAGCTTTTGATTTAAGTATAGTACGTGTTTCGAAAAGAAAACATAAGATCAAGGTTTTTGATTAAAGAAAGTTGGCATTAACAAAAGAAAACATAGGATTAGCGTTTTGTTTCAAAAATCATAGGTATTCCGAAAAGAAAAGAAATGGTTTGCGGTCTCCGTTCTAAACTATGACTCGTTTTTAAATGAAAACAAATAATAGGGTTGCGATTCAAAGTTAAAAATTATTAGTCATTACTATAAGAAAACATAAGATTAGTGCTTTGATGAAAAACATATAGATAGGAGTTATTAACTAAAGTAAAAATAGGATTCGTGTTTTGACCGAAAAATAGGAGACTTTATGAAATAAAAATAAAAGATTATGGTCTTCAAAGATAGGGTTAGTGTTTTGGTCAAAAAAAAAATTAGACATTCCGAAAAGAAAAGAAAACATTAGGGTTTGGATCTAATGCATAGGATTAAGCATTTGATTCAAGTATAGTACGCGTTACGAAAAGAAAAAACATAGGATCAAGGTTTTGATTAAAGAAACTTGACATTAACATAAGAAAACTTAGAATTAGCGTTTTGATTAAAAAATCGTAGGTATTCCGAAAAGAAAAGAAAAGGTTTGCGATCTCCGTTCTTAACTACGAGTCGTTTTTAAATGAAAACAAAGATTAGGGTTTTGATTCAGAACTAAAAATTATTTGTCATTACTATAAGAAAAAATAAGATTATGGTTTTGAGTAAAAACATATAGACAGAAGTTGTTAAGAAAAGCAAACATAGGATTCGTGTTTTGACCGAAAAATAGGAGACATTATGAAATAAAAACAAAAGATTATGGTCTTGAAAGATAGGGTTGGTGTTTTGATTAAAAACAAAATTAGACATTCCGAAAAGAAATCAAAACATTAGGGTTTGGATTTAATGCATAGGATTAAGATTTTCATTCAAGTATATTAGGCGTTACGAAAAGAAAATATATGATCAAGATTTATATTAAAGAAAGTTGACATTAGCAAAAGAAAACATAGGATTAGCATTTTGTTTCAAAAATCGTTGGTATTAAGTGAAGAAAAGAAAGGGTTTGCGGTCTTCGTTCTAAACTACGAGTTATTTTTAAATGAAAACAAAGACTAGGGTTTTGATTCAAAACTAAATATTGTTAGCCGTTACTATAAGAAAAAAGAAGATTAGGGTTTTGATTAAAACCATATAGATAGGAGTTGTTAAGAAAAGGAAACATAGGATTCGTGTTTTGACCGAAATATAGGATACTTTATGAAATAAAAACAAAAGATTAAATGTTCTTGAAAGATAGATCTAGTGTTTTGATCAAAAACAAAATTAGACATTCCGAAAAGAAATCAAAACATTAGGGTTTGCATTAAAAGCATAGGATTAAGCTTTTGATTCAAGTATAGTACGTGTTTCGAAAAGACAACATAAGATCAAGGTTTTTGATTAAAAAAATGTGACATTAACAAAAGAAAACATAGGATTAGCGTTTTGTTTCAAAAATCGTAGGTATTCCGAAAAGAAAAAAAAGGGCTTGCGGTCTCCGTTCTAAACTATGACTCGTTTTTAAATGAAAACAAATAATAGGGGTTCTATTCAAAGTTAAAAATTATTAGTCATTACTATAAGAAAACATAAGATTAGTGCTTTGATGAAAAACATATAGACAGAAGTTATTAACTAAAGTAAAAATAGGATTCGTGTTTTGACCGAAAAATAGGAGACTTTATGAAATAAAAATAAAAGATTATGGTCTTCAAAGATAGGGTTAGTGTTTTGATCAAAAACAAAATTAGACATTCCGAAAAGAAAACAAAACATTAGGTTTTGGATCTAATGCATAGGATTAAGCATTTGATTCAAGTATAGTACGCGTTACGAAAAGAAAACATAGGATCAAGGTTTTGATTAAAGAAACTTGACATTAACATAAGAAAACTTAGAATTAGCGTTTTGATTAAAAAATCGTAGGTATTCCGAAAAGAAAAGAAAAGGTTTGCGATCTCCGTTCTTAACTACGAGTCGTTTTTAAATGAAAACAAAGATTAGGGTTTTGATTCAGAACTAAAAATTATTTGTCATTACTATAAGAAAAAATAAGATTATGGTTTTGAGTAAAAACATATAGACAGAAGTTGTTAAGAAAAGCAAACATAGGATTCGTGTTTTGACCGAAAAATAGGAGACATTATGAAATAAAAACAAATAAAAACAAACTTGAAAGATAGGGTTGGTGTTTTGATTAAAAACAAAATTAGACATTCCGAAAAGAAATCAAAACATTAGGGTTTGATTGAAAGCATAGGATTAAGATTTTCATTCAAGTATATTAGGCGTTACGAAAAGAAAATATAGGATCAAGATTTATATTAAAGAAAGTTGACATTAGCAAAAGAAAACATAGGATTAGCATTTTGTTTCAAAAATCGTTGGTATTAAGTGAAGAAAAGAAAGGGTTTGCGGTCTTCGTTCTAAACTACGAGTTATTTTTAAATGAAAACAAAGACTAGGGTTTTGATTCAAAACTAAAAATTGTTAGCCATTACTATAAGAAAAAAGAAGATTAGGGTTTTGATTAAAACCATATAGATAGGAGTTGTTAAGAAAAGGAAACATAGGATTCGTGTTTTGACCGAAATATAGTAGACTTTATGAAATAAAAACAAAAGATTAAATGTTCTTGAAAGATAGAGCTAGTGTTTTGATCAAAAACAAAATTAGACATTCCGAAAAGAAACAAAACATTAGGGTTTGCATTAAAAGCATAGGATTAAGCTTTTGATTCAAGTATAGTACGTGTTTCGAAAAGAAAACATAAGATCAAGGTTTTTGATTAAAAAAAGTTGACATTAACAAAAGAAAACATAGGATTAGCGTTTTGTTTCAAAAATCGTAGGTATTCCGAAAAGAAAGGAAAGGGTTTGCGGTCTCCGTTCTAAACTATGACTCGTTTTTAAATGAAAACAAATAATAGGGTTGCGATTCAAAGTTAAAAATTATTAGTCATTACTATAAGAAAACATAAGATTAATGCTTTGATGAAAAACATATAGATAGGAGTTATTAACTAAAGTAAAAATAGGATTCGTGTTTTGACCGAAAAATAGGAGACTTTATGAAATAAAAATAAAATATTATGGTCTTCAAAAATAGGGTTAGTGTTTTGATCAAAGACAAAATTAGACATTCCGAAAAGAAAAGAAAACATTAGGGTTTGGATCTAATGCATAGGATTAAGCATTTGATTCAAGTATAGTACGCGTTACTAAAAGAAAACATAGGATCAAGGTTTTGATTAAAGAAACTTAACATTAACATAAGAAAACTTAGAATTAGCGTTTTGATTAAAAAATCGTAAGTATTCCGAAAATAAAAGAAAAGGTTTGCGATCTCCGTTCTGAACTACGAGTCGTTTTTAAATGAAAACAAAGATTAGGGTTTTGATTCAGAACTAAAAATTATTTGTCATTACTATAAGAAAAAATAAGATTATGGTTTTGAGTAAAAACATATAGACAGGAGTTGTTAAGAAAAGGAAACATGGGATTCGTGTTTTGACCGAAAAATAGGAGACATTATGAAATAAAAACAAAAGATTATGGTCTTGAAAGATAGGGTTGGTGTTTTGATTAAAAACAAAATTAGACATTCCGAAAAGAAATCAAAACATTAGGGTTTGGATTTAATGCATAGGATTAAGATTTTCATTTAAGTATATTAGGCGTTACGAAAAGAAAATATAGGATCAAGATTTATGTTAAAGAAAGTTGACATTAGCAAAAGAAAACATAGGATTAGCATTTTGTTTCAAAAATCGTTGGTATTAAGTGAAGAAAAGAAAGGGTTTGCGGTCTTCGTTCTAAACTACGAGTTATTTTTAAATGAAAACAAAGACTAGGGTTTTGATTCAAAACTAAAAATTATTAGCCATTACTATAAGAAAACAGAAAATTAGGATTTTGATTAAAAACATATAGGTAGGAGTTGTTAAGAAAAGGAAACATAGAATTCGTGTTTTGACCGAAATATTGGAGACTTTATGAAATAAAAACAAAAGATTAAATGTTCTTGAAAGATAGAGTTAGTGTTTTGATTAAAAACAAAATTAGACATTCCGAAAAGAAATCAAAACATTAGGGTTTGCATTAAAAGCATAGGATTAAGCTTTTGATTCAAGTATAGTACGTGTTTCGAAAAGAAAACATAAGATCAAGGTTTTTGATTAAAGAAAGTTGACATTAACAAAAGAAAACATAGGATTAGCGTTTTGTTTCAAAAATCGTAGGTATTCCGAAAAGAAAAGAAAGGGTTTGCGGTCACTGTTCTAAACTATGACTCGTTTTTAAATGAAAACAAATAATAGGGTTTCGATTCAAAGTTAAAAATTATTAGTCATTACTATAAGAAAACATAAGATTAGTGCTTTGATGAAAAACTTATAGATAGGAGTTATTAACTAAAGTAAAAATAGGATTTGTGTTTTGACCGAAAAATAAGAGACTTTATGAAATAAAAATAAAAGATTATGGTCTTCAAAGATAGGGTTAGTGTTTTGATCAAAAACAAAATTAGACATTCCGAAAAGGAAACAAAACATTAGGGTTTAGATCTAATGCATAGGATTAAGATTTTGATTAAAGTATAGTACGCGTTACGAAAAGAAAACATAGGATCAAGGTTTTGATTAAAGAAACATGACATTCACATAAGAAAACTTAGAATTAGCGTTTTGATTAAAAAATCGTAGGTATTCCGAAAAGAAAAGAAAAGGTTTGCGATCTCCGTTCTGAACTACGAGTCATTTTTAAATGAAAACAAAGATTAGGGTTTTGAGTAAAAACATATAGATAGGAGTTTTTAAGAAAAGGAAACATAGGATTCGTGTTTTGATCGAAAAATAGGAGACATTATGAAATAGAAACAAAAGATTATGGTCTTGAAAGATAGGGTTGGTGTTTTGATTAAAAACAAAATTAGACATTCCGGAAAGAAATCAAAACATTAGAGTTTAGATTTAAAGCATAGGATTAAGATTTTGATTTAAGTATAGTAGGCGTTACGAAAAGAAAATATAGGATCAAGATTTATATTAAAGAAAGTTGACATTAGCAAAAGAAAACATAGGATTAGCATTTGGTTTCAGAGATCGTTGGTATTAAGAGAAGAATAGAAAGGGTTTGCGATCTTCATTCTAAACTACGAGTCGTTTTTAAATGAAAACAAAGACTAGGGTTTTGATTCAAAACTAAAAATTATTAGCCATTACTATAAGAAAACATAAGATTAGGGTTTTGATTAAAAACATTTAGATAAGAGTTGTTAAGAAAAGGAAACATAATATTCGTGTTATGACCTAAATATAGGATACTTTACGAAATAAAAACAAAAGATTATGGTATTGAAAGATATGGTTAGTGTTTTGATGAAAAACAAAATGAGACATTCAAAAAAAAACAAAATATTAGGTTTTTGATTGAAAGTATAGAATTAACCATTTGATTCAAATATAGTACGCGTTACGAAAAGAAAACATAGGATCAAAATTTTGATTAAAGAAAGTTGACAATAACATAAGAAAACTTAGGATTAGCGTTTTGATTCAAAAATAGTAGGTATCACGAAAATAAAAGAAAGGATTTGCGATTTTGATTCTAAACTACGAGTCATTTTTAAATGAAAACAAAGACTAGGGTTTTGATTCAAAACTAAAAATTATTAGTCATTACTATAAAAAATCATAAGATAAAAATTTTGATTAAAAACATATAGATATTAGTTATTAAGAAAAGGAAACATAGGATTAATGTATTGACCGAAAAATAGGAGACTTTATGAAAAAAAAACTAAAGATGATAGCCTTGAAAGATAGGCTAGTGTTTTGATTAAAAACAAAATGAGACATTCCGAAAAGAAAAGAAAACATTAGGGTTTGGATTTAAAGCATAGGATTAAGCTTTTGATTCAAGTATAATACGCGTTACGAAAAGAAAACATAGGATCAAACTTCGATTAAAGAAAGGTGACATTAACATAAGAAAACTTAGGATTAGCTATTTGATTCAAAAATCGTAGGTATCCCAAAAAGAAAAGAAAGGGTTTACGGTCTTGGTTCTAAACTACGAGTCATTTTTAAATGAAAACAAAAACTAGGGTTTTTAATCAACAACGAAAATTATTAATCATTACTAAAAGAAAACATAAAATTAGAGTTTTGATTAAAAACATATAGATTGGAGTTATTGAGAAAAAGAAACATAGGATTCGTTTTTTGTCCGAAAGATAGCAGGCTTTATGAAATAAAAACTAAAGTTTATGGTCTTGAAAGATAAGGCTAGTGTTTTGATTAAAAACAAAATGAGACATTCTTAAAAGAAAACAAAACATTAGGGTTTAGATTTAAAGCATATGATTAAGTTTTTGATTCAAGTATAGTACGTGTTACAAAAAAAAAACATAGGATCAAATTTTTTATTAAAGAAAGGTAACATTAACAAAAAAAACTTAGGATTAGCGTTTTGATTCCAAATCATAGGTATCCTGAAAAAAAAAAAAAAAAAAAAAAAAAAAAAGAAAGGGTTTGAGGTCGTGGTTCTAAACTACGAGTCATTTTTAAATGAAAACAAAGACTAGGGTTTTGATTCAAAACTTAAAATTATTAGTCATTACTATAAAAAATCATAAGATAAAAATTTTGATTAAAAACATATAGATATTAGTTATTAAGAAAAGGAAACATAGGATTAATGTATTGACCGAAAAATAGGAGACTTTATGAAAAAAAAACTAAAGATGATAGCCTTGAAAGATAGGCTAGTGTTTTGATTAAAAACAAAATGAGACATTCCGAAAAGAAAAGAAAACATTAGGGTTTGGATTTAAAGCATAGGATTAAGCTTTTGATTCAAGTATAATACGCGTTACGAAAAGAAAACATAGGATCAAACTTCGATTAAAGAAAGGTGACATTAACATAAGAAAACTTAGGATTAGCTATTTGATTCAAAAATCGTAGGTATCCCAAAAAGAAAAGAAAGGGTTTACGGTCTTGGTTCTAAACTACGAGTCATTTTTAAATGAAAACAAAAACTAGGGTTTTTAATCAACAACGAAAATTATTAATCATTACTAAAAGAAAACATAAAATTAGAGTTTTGATTAAAAACATATAGATTGGAGTTATTGAGAAAAAGAAACATAGGATTCGTTTTTTGTCCGAAAGATAGCAGGCTTTATGAAATAAAAACTAAAGTTTATGGTCTTGAAAGATAAGGCTAGTGTTTTGATTAAAAACAAAATGAGACATTCTTAAAAGAAAACAAAACATTAGGGTTTAGATTTAAAGCATATGATTAAGTTTTTGATTCAAGTATAGTACGTGTTACAAAAAAAAACATAGGATCAAATTTTTTATTAAAGAAAGGTAACATTAACAAAAAAAACTTAGGATTAGCGTTTTGATTCCAAATCATAGGTATCCTGAAAAAAAAAAAAAAAAAAAAAAAAGAAAGGGTTTGAGGTCGTGGTTCTAAACTACGAGTCATTTTTAAATGAAAACAAAGACTAGGGTTTTGATTCAAACTTAAAATTATTAGTCATTACTATAAAAAATCATAAGATAAAAATTTTGATTAAAAACATATAGATATTAGTTATTAAGAAAAGGAAACATAGGATTAATGTATTGACCGAAAAATAGGAGACTTTATGAAAAAAAAACTAAAGATGATAGCCTTGAAAGATAGGCTAGTGTTTTGATTAAAAACAAAATGAGACATTCCGAAAAGAAAAGAAAACATTAGGGTTTGGATTTAAAGCATAGGATTAAGCTTTTGATTCAAGTATAATACGCGTTACGAAAAGAAAACATAGGATCAAACTTCGATTAAAGAAAGGTGACATTAACATAAGAAAACTTAGGATTAGCTATTTGATTCAAAAATCGTAGGTATCCCAAAAAGAAAAGAAAGGGTTTACGGTCTTGGTTCTAAACTACGAGTCATTTTTAAATGAAAACAAAAACTAGGGTTTTTAATCAACAACGAAAATTATTAATCATTACTAAAAGAAAACATAAAATTAGAGTTTTGATTAAAAACATATAGATTGGAGTTATTGAGAAAAAGAAACATAGGATTCGTTTTTTGTCCGAAAGATAGCAGGCTTTATGAAATAAAAACTAAAGTTTATGGTCTTGAAAGATAAGGCTAGTGTTTTGATTAAAAACAAAATGAGACATTCTTAAAAGAAAACAAAACATTAGGGTTTAGATTTAAAGCATATGATTAAGTTTTTGATTCAAGTATAGTACGTGTTACAAAAAAAACATAGGATCAAATTTTTTATTAAAGAAAGGTAACATTAACAAAAAAAACTTAGGATTAGCGTTTTGATTCCAAATCATAGGTATCCTGAAAAAAAAAAAAAAAAAAAAAAAAAGAAAGGGTTTGAGGTCGTGGTTCTAAACTACGAGTCATTTTTAAATGAAAACAAAGACTAGGGTTTTGATTCAAAACTTAAAATTATTAGTCATTACTATAAAAAATCATAAGATAAAAATTTTGATTAAAAACATATAGATATTAGTTATTAAGAAAAGGAAACATAGGATTAATGTATTGACCGAAAAATAGGAGACTTTATGAAAAAAAAACTAAAGATGATAGCCTTGAAAGATAGGCTAGTGTTTTGATTAAAAACAAAATGAGACATTCCGAAAAGAAAAGAAAACATTAGGGTTTGGATTTAAAGCATAGGATTAAGCTTTTGATTCAAGTATAATACGCGTTACGAAAAGAAAACATAGGATCAAACTTCGATTAAAGAAAGGTGACATTAACATAAGAAAACTTAGGATTAGCTATTTGATTCAAAAATCGTAGGTATCCCAAAAAGAAAAGAAAGGGTTTACGGTCTTGGTTCTAAACTATGAGTCATTTTTAAATGAAAACAAAAACTAGGGTTTTTAATCAACAACGAAAATTATTAATCATTACTAAAAGAAAACATAAAATTAGAGTTTTGATTAAAAACATATAGATTGGAGTTATTGAGAAAAAGAAACATAGGATTCGTTTTTTGTCCGAAAGATAGGAGACTTTATGAAATAAACACAAAAGATTATGGTCTTCAAAGAAAGTGATACTGTGTTGATTAAAAACAAAATGAGACATTCCTAAAAGAAAACAAAACATTAGGGTTTGGATTTAAAGCATAGTATTAAGCTTTTGATTCAAGTATAGTACGTGTTAAGAAAAGAAAACATAGGATCAAAGTTTTGATTAAAGAAAGGTGACATTAACATAAGAAAACTTAGGATTAGCGTTTTGATTCAAAAATCGTTGGTATCCCAAAAAGAAGAGAAAGGATTTGCGGTCTTGGTTCTAACCTACGAGTTATTTTTAAATGAAAACAAACACTTTGGTTTTGATTCAAAACTAAAAATTATTAGTCATTATTTTGAGAAAACATAAGATTAGAGTTTTGATTAAAATCATATAGATAAGAGTTATTAAGCAAAGAAACATAGGATTCGTATTTTGACCGAAAGATAGGAGACTTTACGAAATAGAAACAAAAGATTATGGTTTTGAAAGATAGGGTTAGTGTCTTGATTAAAAATAAAATGAGATATTCCGAAAAGAAAACAAAACATTAAAGTTTTAATTGAAAGCATTGGATTAAGCTTTTTATTCAAGTATAGTACGCGTTACGAAAAGAAAACGTAGGATCAAAGCTTTAATTAAAGAAATGTGACATTAACAAAAGAAAACTTAGGATTGGCATTTTGATTAAAAAATCGTAGGTATCCCGAAAAGAAAAGAAAGTGTTTGCGTTCTTGGTTCTAAACTACGAGTTATTTTTTAATGAAAACAAAGACTAGGGTTTTGATTCAAAACATAAAATTATTAGTCATTATTATAAGAAAGCATAAGATTAGGGTTTTGATTAAAAACATATGGATAGGAGTTATTAAGAAAATTAAACATAGGATTCGTGTTTTGACCGTAAGATTGGAGACTTTACAAAATAAAAACAAAAGATTATGGTCTTGAATGATAGGGTTAGTGTTTTAATTAAAAACAAAATGAGATGTTCCGAAAAGAAAACAAAATATTAGCGTTTGGATTGAAAGCATAGGATTAAGCTTTTGATTCAAGTATAGTACGCATTACGAATAGATGACATAGGATCATGGTTTTGATTAAAGAAAGGTTACGTTAGCGTAAGAAAACATAGTATTAGCGTTATGATTAAAAAATTGTAGGTATCTCGAAAAGAAAAGAAAGGGTTTGCGATCTTGGTTCTAAACTACGAGTCATCTTTAAATGAAAACAAAGACTAGGGTTTTGATTCAAAACTTTAAATTATTAGTTATTACTATAAGAAAGGATAAGATTAGGGTTTTGATTAAAAACATATAGATAGGAGTTATTAAGAAAATTAAACATAGTATTCGTGTTTTGGCCGTAAGGTAGGAGACTTTACGAAATAAAAACAAAAGATTATGGTCTTGAATGATAAATGTTTTGACCGTAAAATAAGAGACTTTACGAAATATAAATGTTTTGATTAAAAACAAAATTAGACATTCCGAAAAGAAAACAAAATATTAGTGTTTTGATTGAAAGCATAGGATTAAGCTTTTGATTCAAGTATAGTACGCGTTACGAATAGATAACATAATATTAAGGTTTGATTAAAGAAAGGTGACATTAGCATAAGAAAACTTAGGATTATTGTTTTGATTCAAAAATCGTAGTTATCCTGAAAAGAAAAGAAAGGGTTTGCGGTCTTGGTTCCAAACTACGAGTTATTTTTGAATGAAAACAAAGACTAGGGTTTTGATTCAAAACTTTAAATTATTAGTCATTACTATAAGAAAGCATAAGATTGGGGTTTTGATTAAAAACATATAGATAGCATTTATTAAGAAAATTAAACATAGGATTCCTGTTTTGACCGTAAGATAGGAGACTTTACAAAATTAAAACAAAAGATTATGGTCTTGAATGATAAGGTTAGTGTTTTGATTAAAAATAAAATGAGACGTTCCGAAAAGAAAACAAAACATTAGCGTTTGGATTGAAAGCATAGGATTAAACTTTTGATTCAAGTATAGTACGCATTATGAATAGATAACATAGGATCAAGGTTTTGATTAAAGAAAAGTGACGTTAGCATAAGAAAACTTAGGATTATTGTTTTGATTTAAAAATTGTAGGTATCTCAAAAAGAAAAGAAAGGGTTTGCGGTCCTGGTTTTAAACTACGAGTCATTTTTAAATGAAAACAAAGACTAGGGTTTTGATTCAAAACTTAAAATTATTAGTCATTATTATAAGAAAGAATAAGATTAGGGTTTTGATTAAAAACATATAGATAGGAGTTATTAAGAAATTAAACATAGGATTTGTGTTTTGACCATAAGGTAGGAGGCTTTATGAAGTAAAAAAACAAAAGGTTATGGTTTTGAAAGATAGGGTTAATGTTTTGATTAAAAACAAAATGTGACATTCCGAAAAGAAAACAAAATTTTAGCATTTGGATTGAAAGCCTAGGATTAAGGTTTTGACTCAAGTATAGTATGCGTTACGAATAGATAACATAGGATCAAGGTTTTGATTAAATATAGGTGACATTAGCATAAGAAAAATTAGGATTAGTGTTTTGATTCAAAAATCGTATGTATCACGAAAAAAAAAAGAAAGGGTTTGCGCTCTTGTTTCTAAACTACGAATCATTTTTAAATGAAAAAAAGACTAGGGTTTTGATTCAAAACTTAAAATTATTAGTCATTACTATAAGAAAAGCATAAGGTTAGGGTTTTGATTCAAAACATATAGATTGGAGTTATTAATAAAATTAAACATAAGATTCGTGTTTTGACCGTAAAATAAGAGACTTTACGAAATATAAACAAAAGATTATAGTCTTGAAAGATAGGGTCAGGTGTTTTGATTTATAAACAAAATGAGACATTCCGAAAAAAAAACAAAATATTAGCGTTTGAATTGAAAGCATATGATTAAGCTTTTTATTCAAGTAAGTACGCGTTACAAGAAAAAAACATAGGATCAAAGTTTTGATTTAAAAAAGGGTGACATTAACATAAGAAAACTTAGGATTAACGTTTTGATTAAAAATCGTAGGTATCCCGAAAGAAAAGAAAGGGTTTGTGTTCTTCGTTCTAAACAACGAGTCATTTTTAAATAAAAACAAAGACTAAGGTTTGATTCAAAACTGAAAATTATTAGTCATTACCTATAAGAAAACATAAGATTAGGATTTTGATTAAAAACATATAGATAGGAATTATTAAGGAAAGGAACATAGGATTCGTGTTTTGACCGAAAGATAGGAGACTTTACGAAATAAATACAAAAAATTATGGTCTTGAAAGATAGGGTTAGTGTTTTGATTAAAAACAAATGAGACATTCCGAAAAGAAAACAAACATTAGGGTTTGGATTGAAAGCATAGGATTAAGCTTTTGATTCAAGTATAGTACGCGTTACGAAAACTAAAACATAGGATCAAAGTTTTGATTAAAGAAAGGTGACATTAACAAAACAAAACTTAGGATTAGTGTTTTGATTCAAAAATCGTAGGTATCCCAAAAAGAAAAAGAAGGGTTTGTGGTCTTGGTTCTAAACTACGAGTCATTTTTAAATTAAAACAAAAACTAGGGTTTTGATTCAAAACTTGAAATTATTAGTCATTACTATAAGAAACATAAAATTAGAGTTTTGATTAAAAACATTTAGATAGGAGTTTTTAAGGAAAGGAAACATAGAATTCGTGTTTTGACCGAAGATAGGAGACTTTACGAAATAAAAACAAAAGATTATAGTCTTTAAAGATAGGGATAGTGTTTTCATTAAAACAAAATAAGACATTCCTAAAGAAAATAAAACATTTGGGTTTGGATTTAAAGCATAGGATTAAACTTTGATTCAAGTATAGTACGTGTTACGAAAAGAAAACATAGGATCAAAGTTTTAATTAAAAAAGGTGACATTAACATAAGAACATTAGGATTAGCGTTTGATTAAAAAATCGTAGGTATCCCAAAAAGAAAAGAAAGGGTTTCGGTCTTGGTTTCTAAACTACGAGTCATTTTAAATGAAAACAAAGAATAGGGTTTTGATTCAAAAATAAAAATTATAGTCTTACTAAATGAAAACATAAAATTAGAGTTTAGATTTAAAAACATATAGAGCAGAGTTATTGAGAAAAGAAAACATAGTGTGCATGTTTTGACCGAAAGATCGGAGACTTTACGAAATAAAAATAAAAGATTATGGTCTTGAAAGATAGGGTTAGTGTTTTGTTTTTGATTAAAAACCAAATGAGACATTTCTAAAAGAAAACAAAACATTAGGGTTTGGATTTAAAGCATAGGATTAAGCTTTGATTCAAGTATAGTACGTGTTACGAAAAGAAAAACATAGGATCAAAGTTTTAATTAAAGAAAGGTGGCATTACATAAGAAACTTAGATTATTGTTTTTGATTCAAAATCGTAGGTATCCTGAAAAAAAAAGGAAAGAGTTTGCGGTCTTGGTTCTAAACTACGAGTAATTTTTAAATGAAAACAAAGACTAGGGTTTTGATTCAAACTGGAATTATTAGTCATTACTAAAAGAAAACAAAATTAGAGTTTTGATTAAAAACATATAGATAGAGTTATTGAGAAAAAGAAACGTAGGATTTGTGTTTTGTGCGAAAGATAGCAACTTTACGAAATAAAAACAAAAGATTGTGGTCTTGAAAGATCGGTTAGTGTTTGATTGAAAAAAAAATGAGATATTCCTAAAAGAAAACAAAACATTAGGGGTGGATTTAAAGCATAGGATTAAACTTTTAATTTAAGTACAGTACTGTTACGAAAAGAAACATAGATCAAAGTTTTGATTAAAGAAAGGTGACATTAACATAAGAAAACTTAGGATTATTGTTTTGATTCAAAAATCATAGGTATCCCTAAAAAAAAAAGAAAGGGTTTGACTTCTGATTCAAAACTTAAAATTATTAGTTATTACAATAAGAAAACATAAGATTAGGTTTTGATTAAAAACATATACATAGGAGTTATAAAAGATTAAACATAGGATTCATGTTTTGACCGTAAGATAGGAGACTTTACGAAAAAAACAAAAATTATGGTCTTGAAAGATAGAGTTAGTGTTTTGATTAAAAACAAAATGAGACATTCCGAAAAAAAAAAAAACTTTAGGGTTTGGATTGAAAGCATAGGATTAAGCTTTTGATTCAAGTATAGTAAGCGTTACGAATAGATAATATACGATCAAGTTTTGATTAAAAAAATGTGACATTAGCATAAAAAAAACTTAGGATTAGCGTTTTGATTCAAAAATCGTAGGTATCCCGAAAGAAAAAGAAAGGTTTTGCGGTCTTATTTATAACTACGAGTCATTTTTAAATGAAAAAAGGACTAGGGTTTTGATTCAAAACTTAAATTATTAGTCATTACTATAAGAAAGCATAAGATTAGGGTTTTATTTAAACATATATATAGGAGTTATTAAGAAAAATTAAACATAAGATTCGTGTTTTGACCGTAAAATAAGAGACTTTACAAATAAATAAAAACAAAGATTATGGTCTTGAAAGAGAGGTCAGTGTTTGATTATAACAAAATGAGACATTCCGAAAAAAACAAAATATTAGGTTTGAATTTAAATCATATATTAAGGTTTTGATTCAAGTATAGTACTCGTTACGAATAGATAACATAGTATCAAAGTTTTTATTAAAGAAAGGTGACATTAGCATAAGAAAACTTATGTTGCGGTTTTGGTTCTAAACTACGACCATTTTTAAATGAAAATAAAGACTATGGTTTTTTATTCAAAACTGAAAATTATTAGTCATTACTATAAGAAAACATAAAATTAGAGTTTTGATTAAA
>CM037025.1:10008847-10151685 GCA_020875875.1 Dioscorea alata | reverse complement strand
TATTTTTTTTTTTAAAAAAAAATAAAATTCTCTTGGCCCTTGCCATCGTTTATTTTATTTTTTTAACACAGAATCCCTTTTCAATTGAAGTTCTGCGGTGAAACGGAGGGGCGCGGTCCATCACTTCGGATTGCCGATCTATCGTCTTTGTCCGCTATTGTAACCCATCAATTTATTGCAGCGTCTGTGCATCTCCATCGGGTGCGATCATACCAGCACTAAAGCACCGGATCCCATCAGAACTCCGAAGTTAAGCGTGCTTGGCGAGAGTAGTACTAGGATGGGTGACCTCCTGGGAAGTCCTCGTGTTGCACCCCTCTCCTTCCCTTTTTCTCAATATTTTTAGCGTTTAATTTTATAAACAAACACCGACAACCACAACAACAACAACAACAACATATAATAATATTAAATTTTTTTTTTTTTAAAAAAATAAAATTCTCTTGGCCCTTGCCATCGTTTATTTTATTTTTTTAAACACAGAATCCCTTTTCAATGAAGTTCTGCGGTGAAACGGAGGGGCGCGGTCCCATCACTTCGGATTGCCGATCTATCTTGTCTTTGTCCGCTATTGTAACCCATCAATTTATTGCAGCGTCTGTGCATCTCCATCGGGTGCGATCATACCAGCACTAAAGCACCGGATCCCATCAGAACTCCGAAGTTAAGCGTGCTTGGGCGAGAGTAGTACTAGGATGGGTGACCTCCTGGGAAGTCCTCGTGTTGCACCCCCTCTCCTTCCCTTTTTTCTCAATATTTTTAGCGTTTAATTTATAAACAACACCGACAACAACAACAACAACAATAATAATAATTATTATTTTTTTTTTAAAAAAAATAAAATTCTCTTGGCCCTTGCCATCGTTATTTTATTTTTTTAAACACAGAATCCCTTTTCAATTGAAGTTCTGCGGTGAAACGGAGGGGCGCGGTCCCATCACTTCGGATTGCCGATCTATCTTGTCTTTGTCCGCTATTGTACCCATCAATTTATTGCAGCGTCTGTGCATCTCCACGGGTGCGATCATACCAGCACTAAAGCACCGGATCCCATCAGAACTCCGAAGTTAAGCGTGCTTGGGCGAGAGTAGTACTAGGATGGGTGACCTCCTGGGAAGTCCTCGTGTTGCACCCCCTCTCCTTCCCTTTTTTCTCAATATTTTTAGCGTTTAATTTTATAACAACACCGACAACAACAACAACAACAACAATAATAATAATTTTTTTTTTTTTTTTTAAAAAAAAATAAATTCTCTTGGCCCTTGCCATCGTTTATTTTATTTTTTTAAACACAGAATCCCTTTTCAATTGAAGTTCTGCGGTGAAACGGAGGGCGCGGTCCCATCACTTCGGATTGCCGATCTATCTTGTCTTTGTCGCTATTGTAACCCATCAATTTATTGCAGCGTCTGTGCATCTCCATCGGTGCGATCATACCAGCACTAAGCACCGGATCCCATCAGAACTCCGAAGTTAAGCGTGCTTGGGCGGAGTAGTACTAGGATGGGTGACCTCCTGGGAGTCCTCGTGTTGCACCCCCTCTCCTTCCCTTTTTTCTCAATATTTTTAGCGTTTAATTTATAAAAACACCGACAACAACAACAACAACAACAATAATAATAATATTATATTTTTTTAAAAAAAAATAAAATTCTCTTGGCCCTTGCCATCGTTTATTTTTTTTTTTAAACACAGAATCCCTTTTCAATTGAAGTTCTGCGGTGAAACGGAGGGGCGCGTCCCATCACTTCGGATTGCCGATCTATCTTGTCTTTGTCCGCTATTGTAACCCATCAATTTATTGCAGCGTCTGTGCATCTCCATCGGTCGATCATCCATCACTACAGCACCGAATCGGATCCATCAGAACTCCGAAGTTAAGCGTGCTTGGGCGAGAGTAGTACTAGGATGGGTGACCTCCTGGAAAGTCCTCGTGTTGCACCCCCTCTCCTTCCCTTTTTCCTCAATATTTTTAGCGTTTAATTTATAAACACACCGACAACAACAACAACAACAACAACAACAACAACAATATAAAAATTATTTTTTTTTTTTAAAAAAAAAATAAAATTCTCTTGGCCCTTGCCATCGTTTATTTTATTTTTTTAAACACAGAATCCCTTTTCAATTGAAGTTCTGCGGTGAAACGGAGGGGCGCGGTCCCTCACTTCGGGATTGCCGATCTATCTTGTCTTTGTCCGCTATTGTAACCCAGCAATTTATTGCAGCGTCTGTGCATCTCCAGCGGGTCGATCATACCAAGCACTAAGCACCGATCCCATCAGAACTCCGAAGTTAAGCGTGCTTGGCGAGAGTAGTACTAGATGGGTGACTCCTGGGAAGTCCTCGTGTTGCACACCCCTCTCTTCCCTTTTTCCCCTCAATATTTTAGCGTTTAATTTATAAACAACACCGACAACAAACAACAACAAACAACACAATAATAATAATATTATTTTTTTTTTTAAAAAAAATAAAATTCTCTTGGCCCTTGCCATCGTTTATTTTATTTTTTTAAACACAGAATCCCTTTTCAATTGAAGTTCTGCGGTGAAACGGAGGGGCGCGGTCCCATCACTTCGGATTGCCGATCTATCTTGTCTTTGTCCGCTATTGTAACCCATCAATTTATTGCAGCGTCTGTGCATCTCCATCGGGTGCGATCATACCAGCACTAAAGCACCGGATCCCATCAGAACTCCGAAGTTAAGCGTGCTTGGGCGAGAGTAGTACTAGGATGGGTGCCTCCTGGGAAGTCCTCGTGTTGCACCCCCTCTCCTTCCCTTTTTTCTCTCAATTTTTAGCGTTTAATTTTATAAACAACACCGACAACAACAACAACAACAACAACAATAATAATTAATTTTTTTTTTTTTAAAAAAAAAATAAAATTCTCTTGGCCCTTGCCATCGTTTATTTTATTTTTTTAAAACACAGAATCCCTTTTCAATTGAAGTTCTGCGGTGAACGGAGGGGCGCGGTCCCATCACTTCGGATTGCCATCTATCTTGTCTTTGTCCGCTATTGTAACCCATCAAATTTATTGCAGCGTCTGTGCATCTCCATCGGGTGCGATCATACCAGCACTAAAGCACCGATCCCATCAGAACTCCGAATTAAGCGTGCTTGGGCGAGAGTAGTACTAGGAGGGGTGACCTCCTGGGAAGTCCTCGTGTTGCACCCCCTCTCCTTCCTTTTTTCTCAATATTTTAAGCGTTTAATTTTATAAACAACACCGACAACAACAACACAACAACAACAACAATAATAATAATAATATTATTATTTTTTTTATAAAAAAAAAAAATAAAATTCTCTTGGCCTTGCCATCGTTTATTTTATTTTTTAAAACACAGAATCCCTTTTCATTGAAGTTCTGCGGTGAACGAGGGGCGCGGTCCCATCACTTCGGATTGCCGATCTATCTGTCTTTGTCCGCTATTGTAACCCATCAAATTTATTGCAAGCGTCTGTGCATCTCCATCGGGTGCGATCATACCAGCACTAAAGCACCGATCCCATCAGAACTCACGAAGTTAACGTGCGTGGGCGAGAGGTAGTACTAGGATGGGTGACCTCCTGGAAGTCCTCGTGTTGCACCCCCCTCTCCTTCCCTTTTTCTCAATATTTTAGCGTTAATTTTATAACAACACCGACAACAACAACAAACAACAACAATAATAATATAATTATTATTTTTTTTTTTTAAAAAAAATACAATTCTCTTGGGGCCCTTGCCATCGTTTATTTTATTTTTTTAAACACAGAATCCCTTTCAATTGAAGTTCGGCGGTGAAACGGAGGGCGCGGTCCCATCACTTCGGATTGCCGATCTATCTTGTCTTTGTCCGCTATTGTAACCCATCAATTTATTGCAAGCGTCTTGGCATCTCCATCGTGTGCGATCATACCAGCACTAAGCACCGGATCCCATCAGAACTCCGAAGTTAAGCGTGCTTGGCGAGAGTAGTACTAGGATGGGTGACCTCCTGGGAAGTCCTCGTGTTGCACCCCCTCTCCTTCCCTTTTTTCTCAATATTTTAGCGTTTAATTTATAAACAACAACCGACAACAACAAAACAACAACAAACAACAATAATAATAATAATTATTATTTTTTTTTAATAAAAAAAATAAAATTCTCTTGGCCCTTGCCATCGTTATTTATTTTTTAAACACAGAATCCCTTTTCAATTGAAGTTCTGCGGTGAAACGGAGGGGCCGCGGTCCCATCACTTCGGATTGCCGATCTATCTTGTCTTTGTCCGCTATTGTAACCATCAATTTATTGCAAGCGTCTGTGCATCTCATCGGTGCGATCATACCAGCACTAAAGCACCGGATCCCATCAGAACTCCGAAGTTAAGCGTGCTTGGCGAGAGTAGTACTAGGATGGGTGACCTCCTGGGAAGTCCCTCGTGTTGCACCCCCTCTCCTTCCCTTTTTTTCTCAATATTTTAGCGTTTAATTTATAAACACACCGACACACAACAACACAACAACAACATAATAATAATAATTATTATTTTTTTTTTTAAAAAAAAAAATAAATTCTCTTGGCCCTTGCCATCGTTTATTTATTTTTTAAAACAGAATCCCTTTTCAATTGAAGTTCTGCGGGTGAAACGGAGGGGCGCGGTCCCATCACTTCGGATTGCCGATCTATCTTGTCTTTGTCCGCTATTGTAACCCATCAATTTATTGCAGCGTCTGTGCATCTCCATCTGGTGCGATCATACCAGCACTAAAGCACCGGAATCCCATCAGAACTCCGAAGTTAAGCGTGCTTGGGCGAGGAGTAGTACTAGGATGGGTGACCTCCTGGGAAGTCCTCGTGTTGCACCCCCTCATCCTTCCCTTTTTTCTCAATATTTTAGCGTTTAATTTTATAAACAACACCGACAACACAACAACACAACAACAACAATAATAATAATAATTATTATTTTTTTTTAAAAAAAAAATAAAATTCTCTTGGCCCTTGCCATCGTTATTTTATTTTTTTAAACACAGAATCCCTTTTCAATTGAGTTCTGCGGTGAAACGGAGGGGCGCGGTCCCATCACTTCGGATTGCCGATCTATCTTGTCTTTGTCCGCTATTGTAACCCATCAATTTATTGCAGCGTCTGTGCATCTCCATCGGGGTGCGATCATACCAGCACTAAAGCACCGGATCCCATCAGACTCCCGAAGTTAAGCGTGCTTGGGCGAGAGTAGTACTAGGATGGGTGACCTCCTGGGAAGTCCTCGTGTTGCACCCCCTCTCCTTCCCTTTTTTCTCAATATTTTTAGCGTTAATTTATAAACAACACCGACAACAACAACAACAACAACAACAATAATAATAATAATATTATTTATTTTTTTAAAAAAAAAATAAAATTCTCTTGGCCCTTGCCATCGTTTATTTTATTTTTTTAAACACAGAATCCTTTTCAATTGAAGTTCTGCGTGAAACGGAGGGGCGCGGTCCCATCACTTCGGATTGCCGATCTATCTTGTCTTGTCCGCTATTGTAACCCATCAATTTATTGCAGCGTCTGTGCATCTCCATCGGGTGCGATCATACCAGCACTAAAGCACCGGATCCCATCAGAACTCCGAAGTTAAGCGTGGCTTGGGGCGAGAGTAGTACTAGGATGGGTGACCCTCCTGGGAAGTCCTCGTGTGCACCCCCTCTCCTTCCCTTTTTTCTCAATATTTTTAGCGTTAATTTATAAACAACACCGACAACAACAAACAACAACAACAACAACAACATAATAATAATAATTATTATTTTTTTTTTTTAAAAAAAAAATAAAATTCTCTTGGCCCTTGCCATCGTTTATTTTATTTTTTTAAACACAGAATCCCTTTTCAATTGAAGTTCTGCGGTGAAACGGAGGGGCGCGGTCCCATCACTTCGGATTGCCGATCTATCTTGTCTTTGTCCGCTATTGTAACCCATCAATTTATTGCAAGCGTCTGTGCATCTCCATCGGGTGCGATCATACCAGCACTAAAGCACCGGATCCCATCAGAACTCCGAAGTTAAGCGTGCTTGGGCGAGAGTAGTACTAGGATGGGTGACCTCCTGGGAATCCTCGTGTTGCACCCCCTCTCCTTCCCTTTTTTCTCAATATTTTTAGCGTTTAATTTTATAAACAACACCGACAACAACAACAACAACAACAACAACAATAATAATAATAATTATTATTTTTTTTTTAAAAAAAATAAAATTCTCTTGGCCCTTGCCATCGTTATTTTATTTTTTAAACACAGAATCCCTTTTCAATTGAAGTTCTGCGGTGAAACGGAGGGGCGCGGTCCCATCACTTCGGATTGCCGATCTATCTTGTCTTTGTCCGCTATTGTAACCCATCAATTTATTGCAGCGTCTGTGCATCTCCATCGGGTGCGATCATACCAGCACTAAAGCACCGGATCCCATCAGAACTCCGAAGTTAAGCGTGCTTGGGCGAGAGTAGTACTAGGATGGGTGACCTCCTGGGAAGTCCTCGTGTTGCACCCCCTCTCCTTCCCTTTTTTCTCAATATTTTTAGCGTTTAATTTTATAAACAACACCGACAACAACAACAACAACAACACAACAATAATAATATAATTATTATTTTTTTTTTAAAAAAAAATAAATTCTCTTGGCCCTTGCCATCGTTTATTTTATTTTTTTAAACACAGAATCCCTTTTCAATTGAAGTTCTGCGGTGAAACGGAGGGGCGCGGTCCCATCACTTCGGATTGCCGATCTATCTTGTCTTTGGTCCGCTATTGTAACCCATCAATTTATTGCAGCGTCTGTGCATCTCCATCGGGTGCGATCATACCAGCACTAAAGCACCGGATCCCATCAGAACTCCGAAGTTAAGCGTGCTTGGGCGAGAGTAGTACTAGGATGGGTGACCTCCTGGGAAAGTCCTCGTGTTGCACCCCCTCTCCTTCCCTTTTTTCTCAATATTTTAGCGTTTAATTTTATAAACAACACCGACAACAACAACAACAACAACACAACAATAATAATAATAATTATTATTTTTTTTTAAAAAAAAATAAAATTCTCTTGGCCCTTGCCATCGTTTATTTTATTTTTTTAAACACAGAATCCCTTTTCAATTGAAGTTCTGCGGTGAAACGGAGGGGCGCGGTCCCATCACTTCGGATTGCCGATCTATCTTGTCTTTGTCCGCTATTGTAACCCATCAATTTATTGCAGCGTCTGTGCATCTCCATCGGGTGCGATCATACCAGCACTAAAGCACCGGATCCCATCAGAACTCCGAAGTTAAGCGTGCTTGGGCGAGAGTAGTACTAGGATGGGTGACCTCCTGGGAAGTCCTCGTGTTGCACCCCCTCTCCTTCCCTTTTTTCTCAATATTTTTAGCGTTTAATTTTATAAACAACACCGACAACAACAACAACAACAACAACAACAATAATAATAATAATTATTATTTTTTTTTTAAAAAAAAAATAAAATTCTCTTGGCCCTTGCCATCGTTTATTTTATTTTTTTAAACACAGAATCCCTTTTCAATTGAAGTTCTGCGGTGAAACGGAGGGGCGCGGTCCCATCACTTCGGATTGCCGATCTATCTTGTCTTTGTCCGCTATTGTAACCCATCAATTTATTGCAGCGTCTGTGCATCTCCATCGGGTGCGATCATACCAGCACTAAAGCACCGGATCCCATCAGAACTCCGAAGTTAAGCGTGCTTGGGCGAGAGTAGTACTAGGATGGGTGACCTCCTGGGAAGTCCTCGTGTTGCACCCCCTCTCCTTCCCTTTTTTCTCAATATTTTTAGCGTTTAATTTTATAAACAACACCGACAACAACAACAACAACAACAACAACAATAATAATAATAATTATTATTTTTTTTTTTTAAAAAAAAATAAAATTCTCTTGGCCCTTGCCATCGTTTATTTTATTTTTTTAAACACAGAATCCCTTTTCAATTGAAGTTCTGCGGTGAAACGGAGGGGCGCGGTCCCATCACTTCGGATTGCCGATCTATCTTGTCTTGTCCGCTATTGTAACCCATCAATTTATTGCAGCGTCTGTGCATCTCCATCGGGTGCGATCATACCAGCACTAAAGCACCGGATCCCATCAGAACTCCGAAGTTAAGCGTGCTTGGGCGAGAGTAGTACTAGGATGGGTGACCTCCTGGGAAGTCCTCGTGTTGCACCCCCTCTCCTTCCCTTTTTTCTCAATATTTTTAGCGTTTAATTTTATAAACAACACCGACAACAACAACAACAACAACACAACAATAATAATAATAATTATTATTTTTTTTTTAAAAAAAAAATAAAATTCTCTTGGCCCTTGCCATCGTTTATTTTATTTTTTTAAACACAGAATCCCTTTTCAATTGAAGTTCTGCGGTGAAACGGAGGGGCGCGGTCCCATCACTTCGGATTGCCGATCTATCTTGTCTTTGTCCGCTATTGTAACCCATCAATTTATTGCAGCGTCTGTGCATCTCCATCGGGTGCGATCATACCAGCACTAAAGCACCGGATCCCATCAGAACTCCGAAGTTAAGCGTGCTTGGGCGAGAGTAGTACTAGGATGGGTGACCTCCTGGGAAGTCCTCGTGTTGCACCCCCTCTCCTTCCCTTTTTTCTCAATATTTTTAGCGTTTAATTTTATAAACAACACCGACAACAACAACAACAACAACAACAACAATAATAATAATAATTATTATTTTTTTTTTAAAAAAAAATAAAATTCTCTTGGCCCTTGCCATCGTTTATTTTATTTTTTTAAACACAGAATCCCTTTTCAATTGAAGTTCTGCGGTGAAACGGAGGGGCGCGGTCCCATCACTTCGGATTGCCGATCTATCTTGTCTTTGTCCGCTATTGTAACCCATCAATTTATTGCAGCGTCTGTGCATCTCCATCGGGTGCGATCATACCAGCACTAAAGCACCGGATCCCATCAGAACTCCGAAGTTAAGCGTGCTTGGGCGAGAGTAGTACTAGGATGGGTGACCTCCTGGGAAGTCCTCGTGTTGCACCCCCTCTCCTTCCCTTTTTTCTCAATATTTTAGCGTTTAATTTTATAAACAACACCGACAACAACAACAACAACAACAACAATAATAATAATAATTATTATTTTTTTTTAAAAAAAAAATAAAATTCTCTTGGCCCTTGCCATCGTTTATTTTATTTTTTTAAACACAGAATCCCTTTTCAATTGAAGTTCTGCGGTGAAACGGAGGGGCGCGGTCCCATCACTTCGGATTGCCGATCTATCTTGTCTTTGTCCGCTATTGTAACCCATCAATTTATTGCAGCGTCTGTGCATCTCCATCGGGTGCGATCATACCAGCACTAAAGCACCGGATCCCATCAGAACTCCGAAGTTAAGCGTGCTTGGGCGAGAGTAGTACTAGGATGGGTGACCTCCTGGGAAGTCCTCGTGTTGCACCCCCTCTCCTTCCCTTTTTTCTCAATATTTTTAGCGTTTAATTTTATAAACAACACCGACAACAACAACAACAACAACAACAATAATAATAATAATTATTATTTTTTTTTTAAAAAAAAATAAAATTCTCTTGGCCCTTGCCATCGTTTATTTTATTTTTTTAAACACAGAATCCCTTTTCAATTGAAGTTCTGCGGTGAAACGGAGGGGCGCGGTCCCATCACTTCGGATTGCCGATCTATCTTGTCTTTGTCCGCTATTGTAACCCATCAATTTATTGCAGCGTCTGTGCATCTCCATCGGGTGCGATCATACCAGCACTAAAGCACCGGATCCCATCAGAACTCCGAAGTTAAGCGTGCTTGGGCGAGAGTAGTACTAGGATGGGTGACCTCCTGGGAAGTCCTCGTGTTGCACCCCCTCTCCTTCCCTTTTTTCTCAATATTTTTAGCGTTTAATTTTATAAACAACACCGACAACAACAACAACAACAACAACAACAATAATAATAATAATTATTATTTTTTTTTTAAAAAAAAAATAAAATTCTCTTGGCCCTTGCCATCGTTTATTTTATTTTTTTAAACACAGAATCCCTTTTCAATTGAAGTTCTGCGGTGAAACGGAGGGGCGCGGTCCCATCACTTCGGATTGCCGATCTATCTTGTCTTTGTCCGCTATTGTAACCCATCAATTTATTGCAGCGTCTGTGCATCTCCATCGGGTGCGATCATACCAGCACTAAAGCACCGGATCCCATCAGAACTCCGAAGTTAAGCGTGCTTGGGCGAGAGTAGTACTAGGATGGGTGACCTCCTGGGAAGTCCTCGTGTTGCACCCCCTCTCCTTCCCTTTTTTCTCAATATTTTTAGCGTTTAATTTTATAAACAACACCGACAACAACAACAACAACAACAACAACAATAATAATAATAATTATTATTTTTTTTTTAAAAAAAAATAAAATTCTCTTGGCCCTTGCCATCGTTTATTTTATTTTTTTAAACACAGAATCCCTTTTCAATTGAAGTTCTGCGGTGAAACGGAGGGGCGCGGTCCCATCACTTCGGATTGCCGATCTATCTTGTCTTTGTCCGCTATTGTAACCCATCAATTTATTGCAGCGTCTGTGCATCTCCATCGGGTGCGATCATACCAGCACTAAAGCACCGGATCCCATCAGAACTCCGAAGTTAAGCGTGCTTGGGCGAGAGTAGTACTAGGATGGGTGACCTCCTGGGAAGTCCTCGTGTTGCACCCCCTCTCCTTCCCTTTTTTCTCAATATTTTTAGCGTTTAATTTTATAAACAACACCGACAACAACAACAACAACAACAACAATAATAATAATAATTATTATTTTTTTTTTAAAAAAAAATAAAATTCTCTTGGCCCTTGCCATCGTTTATTTTATTTTTTTAAACACAGAATCCCTTTTCAATTGAAGTTCTGCGGTGAAACGGAGGGGCGCGGTCCCATCACTTCGGATTGCCGATCTATCTTGTCTTTGTCCGCTATTGTAACCCATCAATTTATTGCAGCGTCTGTGCATCTCCATCGGGTGCGATCATACCAGCACTAAAGCACCGGATCCCATCAGAACTCCGAAGTTAAGCGTGCTTGGGCGAGAGTAGTACTAGGATGGGTGACCTCCTGGGAAGTCCTCGTGTTGCACCCCCTCTCCTTCCCTTTTTTCTCAATATTTTTAGCGTTTAATTTTATAAACAACACCGACAACAACAACAACAACAACAACAACAATAATAATAATAATTATTATTTTTTTTTTAAAAAAAAATAAAATTCTCTTGGCCCTTGCCATCGTTTATTTTATTTTTTTAAACACAGAATCCCTTTTCAATTGAAGTTCTGCGGTGAAACGGAGGGGCGCGGTCCCATCACTTCGGATTGCCGATCTATCTTGTCTTTGTCCGCTATTGTAACCCATCAATTTATTGCAGCGTCTGTGCATCTCCATCGGGTGCGATCATACCAGCACTAAAGCACCGGATCCCATCAGAACTCCGAAGTTAAGCGTGCTTGGGCGAGAGTAGTACTAGGATGGGTGACCTCCTGGGAAGTCCTCGTGTTGCACCCCCTCTCCTTCCCTTTTTTCTCAATATTTTTAGCGTTTAATTTTATAAACAACACCGACAACAACAACAACAACACAACAACAATAATAATAATAATTATTATTTTTTTTTTAAAAAAAAATAAAATTCTCTTGGCCCTTGCCATCGTTTATTTTATTTTTTTAAACACAGAATCCCTTTTCAATTGAAGTTCTGCGGTGAAACGGAGGGGCGCGGTCCCATCACTTCGGATTGCCGATCTATCTTGTCTTTGTCCGCTATTGTAACCCATCAATTTATTGCAGCGTCTGTGCATCTCCATCGGGTGCGATCATACCAGCACTAAAGCACCGGATCCCATCAGAACTCCGAAGTTAAGCGTGCTTGGGCGAGAGTAGTACTAGGATGGGTGACCTCCTGGGAAGTCCTCGTGTTGCACCCCCTCTCCTTCCCTTTTTTC
Source organism: Dioscorea alata (assembly GCA_020875875.1). NCBI lineage: Eukaryota > Viridiplantae > Streptophyta > Magnoliopsida > Dioscoreales > Dioscoreaceae > Dioscorea > Dioscorea alata. Next base: position 10,139,700 of record CM037025.1, on the reverse strand, counting down.
TCAATATTTTTAGCGTTTAATTTTATAAACAACACCGACAACAACAACAACAACAACAATAATAATAATAATTATTATTTTTTTTTTTAAAAAAAAATAAAATTCTCTTGGCCCTTGCCATCGTTTATTTTATTTTTTTAAACACAGAATCCCTTTTCAATTGAAGTTCTGCGGTGAAACGGAGGGGCGCGGTCCCATCACTTCGGATTGCCGATCTATCTTGTCTTTGTCCGCTATTGTAACCCATCAATTTATTGCAGCGTCTGTGCATCTCCATCGGGTGCGATCATACCAGCACTAAAGCACCGGATCCCATCAGAACTCCGAAGTTAAGCGTGCTTGGGCGAGAGTAGTACTAGGATGGGTGACCTCCTGGGAAGTCCTCGTGTTGCACCCCCTCTCCTTCCCTTTTTTCTCAATATTTTTAGCGTTTAATTTTATAAACAACACCGACAACAACAACAACAACAACAACAATAATAATAATAATTATTATTTTTTTTTTTAAAAAAAAATAAAATTCTCTTGGCCCTTGCCATCGTTTATTTTATTTTTTTAAACACAGAATCCCTTTTCAATTGAAGTTCTGCGGTGAAACGGAGGGGCGCGGTCCCATCACTTCGGATTGCCGATCTATCTTGTCTTTGTCCGCTATTGTAACCCATCAATTTATTGCAGCGTCTGTGCATCTCCATCGGGTGCGATCATACCAGCACTAAAGCACCGGATCCCATCAGAACTCCGAAGTTAAGCGTGCTTGGGCGAGAGTAGTACTAGGATGGGTGACCTCCTGGGAAGTCCTCGTGTTGCACCCCCTCTCCTTCCCTTTTTTCTCAATATTTTTAGCGTTTAATTTTATAAACAACACCGACAACAACAACAACAACAACAACAACAATAATAATAATAATTATTATTTTTTTTTTTAAAAAAAAATAAAATTCTCTTGGCCCTTGCCATCGTTTATTTTATTTTTTTAAACACAGAATCCCTTTTCAATTGAAGTTCTGCGGTGAAACGGAGGGGCGCGGTCCCATCACTTCGGATTGCCGATCTATCTTGTCTTTGTCCGCTATTGTAACCCATCAATTTATTGCAGCGTCTGTGCATCTCCATCGGGTGCGATCATACCAGCACTAAAGCACCGGATCCCATCAGAACTCCGAAGTTAAGCGTGCTTGGGCGAGAGTAGTACTAGGATGGGTGACCTCCTGGGAAGTCCTCGTGTTGCACCCCCTCTCCTTCCCTTTTTTCTCAATATTTTTAGCGTTTAATTTTATAAACAACACCGACAACAACAACAACAACAACAACAATAATAATAATAATTATTATTTTTTTTTTTAAAAAAAAATAAAATTCTCTTGGCCCTTGCCATCGTTTATTTTATTTTTTTAAACACAGAATCCCTTTTCAATTGAAGTTCTGCGGTGAAACGGAGGGGCGCGGTCCCATCACTTCGGATTGCCGATCTATCTTGTCTTTGTCCGCTATTGTAACCCATCAATTTATTGCAGCGTCTGTGCATCTCCATCGGGTGCGATCATACCAGCACTAAAGCACCGGATCCCATCAGAACTCCGAAGTTAAGCGTGCTTGGGCGAGAGTAGTACTAGGATGGGTGACCTCCTGGGAAGTCCTCGTGTTGCACCCCCTCTCCTTCCCTTTTTTCTCAATATTTTTAGCGTTTAATTTTATAAACAACACCGACAACAACAACAACAACAACAACAATAATAATAATAATTATTATTTTTTTTTTAAAAAAAAATAAAATTCTCTTGGCCCTTGCCATCGTTTATTTTATTTTTTTAAACACAGAATCCCTTTTCAATTGAAGTTCTGCGGTGAAACGGAGGGGCGCGGTCCCATCACTTCGGATTGCCGATCTATCTTGTCTTTGTCCGCTATTGTAACCCATCAATTTATTGCAGCGTCTGTGCATCTCCATCGGGTGCGATCATACCAGCACTAAAGCACCGGATCCCATCAGAACTCCGAAGTTAAGCGTGCTTGGGCGAGAGTAGTACTAGGATGGGTGACCTCCTGGGAAGTCCTCGTGTTGCACCCCCTCTCCTTCCCTTTTTTCTCAATATTTTTAGCGTTTAATTTTATAAACAACACCGACAACAACAACAACAACAACAACAACAATAATAATAATAATTATTATTTTTTTTTTAAAAAAAAATAAAATTCTCTTGGCCCTTGCCATCGTTTATTTTATTTTTTTAAACACAGAATCCCTTTTCAATTGAAGTTCTGCGGTGAAACGGAGGGGCGCGGTCCCATCACTTCGGATTGCCGATCTATCTTGTCTTTGTCCGCTATTGTAACCCATCAATTTATTGCAGCGTCTGTGCATCTCCATCGGGTGCGATCATACCAGCACTAAAGCACCGGATCCCATCAGAACTCCGAAGTTAAGCGTGCTTGGGCGAGAGTAGTACTAGGATGGGTGACCTCCTGGGAAGTCCTCGTGTTGCACCCCCTCTCCTTCCCTTTTTTCTCAATATTTTTAGCGTTTAATTTTATAAACAACACCGACAACAACAACAACAACAACAACAATAATAATAATAATTATTATTTTTTTTTTAAAAAAAAAATAAAATTCTCTTGGCCCTTGCCATCGTTTATTTTATTTTTTTAAACACAGAATCCCTTTTCAATTGAAGTTCTGCGGTGAAACGGAGGGGCGCGGTCCCATCACTTCGGATTGCCGATCTATCTTGTCTTTGTCCGCTATTGTAACCCATCAATTTATTGCAGCGTCTGTGCATCTCCATCGGGTGCGATCATACCAGCACTAAAGCACCGGATCCCATCAGAACTCCGAAGTTAAGCGTGCTTGGGCGAGAGTAGTACTAGGATGGGTGACCTCCTGGGAAGTCCTCGTGTTGCACCCCCTCTCCTTCCCTTTTTTCTCAATATTTTTAGCGTTTAATTTTATAAACAACACCGACAACAACAACAACAACAACAACAATAATAATAATAATTATTATTTTTTTTTTAAAAAAAAAATAAAATTCTCTTGGCCCTTGCCATCGTTTATTTTATTTTTTAAACACAGAATCCCTTTTCAATTGAAGTTCTGCGGTGAAACGGAGGGGCGCGGTCCCATCACTTCGGATTGCCGATCTATCTTGTCTTTGTCCGCTATTGTAACCCATCAATTTATTGCAGCGTCTGTGCATCTCCATCGGGTGCGATCATACCAGCACTAAAGCACCGGATCCCATCAGAACTCCGAAGTTAAGCGTGCTTGGGCGAGAGTAGTACTAGGATGGGTGACCTCCTGGGAAGTCCTCGTGTTGCACCCCCTCTCCTTCCCTTTTTTCTCAATATTTTTAGCGTTTAATTTTATAAACAACACCGACAACAACAACAACAACAACAACAACAATAATAATAATAATTATTATTTTTTTTTTAAAAAAAAAATAAAATTCTCTTGGCCCTTGCCATCGTTTATTTTATTTTTTTAAACACAGAATCCCTTTTCAATTGAAGTTCTGCGGTGAAACGGAGGGGCGCGGTCCCATCACTTCGGATTGCCGATCTATCTTGTCTTTGTCCGCTATTGTAACCCATCAATTTATTGCAGCGTCTGTGCATCTCCATCGGGTGCGATCATACCAGCACTAAAGCACCGGATCCCATCAGAACTCCGAAGTTAAGCGTGCTTGGGCGAGAGTAGTACTAGGATGGGTGACCTCCTGGGAAGTCCTCGTGTTGCACCCCCTCTCCTTCCCTTTTTTCTCAATATTTTTAGCGTTTAATTTTATAAACAACACCGACAACAACAACAACAACAACAACAATAATAATAATAATTATTATTTTTTTTTTAAAAAAAAAATAAAATTCTCTTGGCCCTTGCCATCGTTTATTTTATTTTTTTAAACACAGAATCCCTTTTCAATTGAAGTTCTGCGGTGAAACGGAGGGGCGCGGTCCCATCACTTCGGATTGCCGATCTATCTTGTCTTTGTCCGCTATTGTAACCCATCAATTTATTGCAGCGTCTGTGCATCTCCATCGGGTGCGATCATACCAGCACTAAAGCACCGGATCCCATCAGAACTCCGAAGTTAAGCGTGCTTGGGCGAGAGTAGTACTAGGATGGGTGACCTCCTGGGAAGTCCTCGTGTTGCACCCCCTCTCCTTCCCTTTTTTCTCAATATTTTTAGCGTTTAATTTTATAAACAACACCGACAACAACAACAACAACAACAACAATAATAATAATAATTATTATTTTTTTTTTAAAAAAAAAATAAAATTCTCTTGGCCCTTGCCATCGTTTATTTTATTTTTTTAAACACAGAATCCCTTTTCAATTGAAGTTCTGCGGTGAAACGGAGGGGCGCGGTCCCATCACTTCGGATTGCCGATCTATCTTGTCTTTGTCCGCTATTGTAACCCATCAATTTATTGCAGCGTCTGTGCATCTCCATCGGGTGCGATCATACCAGCACTAAAGCACCGGATCCCATCAGAACTCCGAAGTTAAGCGTGCTTGGGCGAGAGTAGTACTAGGATGGGTGACCTCCTGGGAAGTCCTCGTGTTGCACCCCCTCTCCTTCCCTTTTTTCTCAATATTTTTAGCGTTTAATTTTATAAACAACACCGACAACAACAACAACAACAACAACAACAACAATAATAATAATAATTATTATTTTTTTTTTAAAAAAAAAATAAAATTCTCTTGGCCCTTGCCATCGTTTATTTTATTTTTTTAAACACAGAATCCCTTTTCAATTGAAGTTCTGCGGTGAAACGGAGGGGCGCGGTCCCATCACTTCGGATTGCCGATCTATCTTGTCTTTGTCCGCTATTGTAACCCATCAATTTATTGCAGCGTCTGTGCATCTCCATCGGGTGCGATCATACCAGCACTAAAGCACCGGATCCCATCAGAACTCCGAAGTTAAGCGTGCTTGGGCGAGAGTAGTACTAGGATGGGTGACCTCCTGGGAAGTCCTCGTGTTGCACCCCCTCTCCTTCCCTTTTTTCTCAATATTTTTAGCGTTTAATTTTATAAACAACACCGACAACAACAACAACAACAACAACAATAATAATAATTATTATTTTTTTTTTAAAAAAAAAATAAAATTCTCTTGGCCCTTGCCATCGTTTATTTTATTTTTTTAAACACAGAATCCCTTTTCAATTGAAGTTCTGCGGTGAAACGGAGGGGCGCGGTCCCATCACTTCGGATTGCCGATCTATCTTGTCTTTGTCCGCTATTGTAACCCATCAATTTATTGCAGCGTCTGTGCATCTCCATCGGGTGCGATCATACCAGCACTAAAGCACCGGATCCCATCAGAACTCCGAAGTTAAGCGTGCTTGGGCGAGAGTAGTACTAGGATGGGTGACCTCCTGGGAAGTCCTCGTGTTGCACCCCCTCTCCTTCCCTTTTTTCTCAATATTTTTAGCGTTTAATTTTATAAACAACACCGACAACAACAACAACAACAACAACAATAATAATAATAATTATTATTTTTTTTTAAAAAAAAAATAAAATTCTCTTGGCCCTTGCCATCGTTTATTTTATTTTTTTAAACACAGAATCCCTTTTCAATTGAAGTTCTGCGGTGAAACGGAGGGGCGCGGTCCCATCACTTCGGATTGCCGATCTATCTTGTCTTTGTCCGCTATTGTAACCCATCAATTTATTGCAGCGTCTGTGCATCTCCATCGGGTGCGATCATACCAGCACTAAAGCACCGGATCCCATCAGAACTCCGAAGTTAAGCGTGCTTGGGCGAGAGTAGTACTAGGATGGGTGACCTCCTGGGAAGTCCTCGTGTTGCACCCCCTCTCCTTCCCTTTTTTCTCAATATTTTTAGCGTTTAATTTTATAAACAACACCGACAACAACAACAACAACAACAACAATAATAATAATAATTATTATTTTTTTTTTAAAAAAAAAATAAAATTCTCTTGGCCCTTGCCATCGTTTATTTTATTTTTTTAAACACAGAATCCCTTTTCAATTGAAGTTCTGCGGTGAAACGGAGGGGCGCGGTCCCATCACTTCGGATTGCCGATCTATCTTGTCTTTGTCCGCTATTGTAACCCATCAATTTATTGCAGCGTCTGTGCATCTCCATCGGGTGCGATCATACCAGCACTAAAGCACCGGATCCCATCAGAACTCCGAAGTTAAGCGTGCTTGGGCGAGAGTAGTACTAGGATGGGTGACCTCCTGGGAAGTCCTCGTGTTGCACCCCCTCTCCTTCCCTTTTTTCTCAATATTTTTAGCGTTTAATTTTATAAACAACACCGACAACAACAACAACAACAACAACAATAATAATAATAATTATTATTTTTTTTTTAAAAAAAAATAAAATTCTCTTGGCCCTTGCCATCGTTTATTTTATTTTTTTAAACACAGAATCCCTTTTCAATTGAAGTTCTGCGGTGAAACGGAGGGGCGCGGTCCCATCACTTCGGATTGCCGATCTATCTTGTCTTTGTCCGCTATTGTAACCCATCAATTTATTGCAGCGTCTGTGCATCTCCATCGGGTGCGATCATACCAGCACTAAAGCACCGGATCCCATCAGAACTCCGAAGTTAAGCGTGCTTGGGCGAGAGTAGTACTAGGATGGGTGACCTCCTGGGAAGTCCTCGTGTTGCACCCCCTCTCCTTCCCTTTTTTCTCAATATTTTTAGCGTTTAATTTTATAAACAACACCGACAACAACAACAACAACAACAACAATAATAATAATAATTATTATTTTTTTTTTAAAAAAAAATAAAATTCTCTTGGCCCTTGCCATCGTTTATTTTATTTTTTAAACACAGAATCCCTTTTCAATTGAAGTTCTGCGGTGAAACGGAGGGGCGCGGTCCCATCACTTCGGATTGCCGATCTATCTTGTCTTTGTCCGCTATTGTAACCCATCAATTTATTGCAGCGTCTGTGCATCTCCATCGGGTGCGATCATACCAGCACTAAAGCACCGGATCCCATCAGAACTCCGAAGTTAAGCGTGCTTGGGCGAGAGTAGTACTAGGATGGGTGACCTCCTGGGAAGTCCTCGTGTTGCACCCCCTCTCCTTCCCTTTTTTCTCAATATTTTTAGCGTTTAATTTTATAAACAACACCGACAACAACAACAACAACAACAACAATAATAATAATAATTATTATTTTTTTTTTAAAAAAAAATAAAATTCTCTTGGCCCTTGCCATCGTTTATTTTATTTTTTTAAACACAGAATCCCTTTTCAATTGAAGTTCTGCGGTGAAACGGAGGGGCGCGGTCCCATCACTTCGGATTGCCGATCTATCTTGTCTTTGTCCGCTATTGTAACCCATCAATTTATTGCAGCGTCTGTGCATCTCCATCGGGTGCGATCATACCAGCACTAAAGCACCGGATCCCATCAGAACTCCGAAGTTAAGCGTGCTTGGGCGAGAGTAGTACTAGGATGGGTGACCTCCTGGGAAGTCCTCGTGTTGCACCCCCTCTCCTTCCCTTTTTTCTCAATATTTTTAGCGTTTAATTTTATAAACAACACCGACAACAACAACAACAACAACAACAATAATAATAATAATTATTATTTTTTTTTTAAAAAAAAAATAAAATTCTCTTGGCCCTTGCCATCGTTTATTTTATTTTTTTAAACACAGAATCCCTTTTCAATTGAAGTTCTGCGGTGAAACGGAGGGGCGCGGTCCCATCACTTCGGATTGCCGATCTATCTTGTCTTTGTCCGCTATTGTAACCCATCAATTTATTGCAGCGTCTGTGCATCTCCATCGGGTGCGATCATACCAGCACTAAAGCACCGGATCCCATCAGAACTCCGAAGTTAAGCGTGCTTGGGCGAGAGTAGTACTAGGATGGGTGACCTCCTGGGAAGTCCTCGTGTTGCACCCCCTCTCCTTCCCTTTTTTCTCAATATTTTTAGCGTTTAATTTTATAAACAACACCGACAACAACAACAACAACAACAACAACAATAATAATAATAATTATTATTTTTTTTTTAAAAAAAAAATAAAATTCTCTTGGCCCTTGCCATCGTTTATTTTATTTTTTTAAACACAGAATCCCTTTTCAATTGAAGTTCTGCGGTGAAACGGAGGGGCGCGGTCCCATCACTTCGGATTGCCGATCTATCTTGTCTTTGTCCGCTATTGTAACCCATCAATTTATTGCAGCGTCTGTGCATCTCCATCGGGTGCGATCATACCAGCACTAAAGCACCGGATCCCATCAGAACTCCGAAGTTAAGCGTGCTTGGGCGAGAGTAGTACTAGGATGGGTGACCTCCTGGGAAGTCCTCGTGTTGCACCCCCTCTCCTTCCCTTTTTTCTCAATATTTTTAGCGTTTAATTTTATAAACAACACCGACAACAACAACAACAACAACAACAATAATAATAATAATTATTATTTTTTTTTTAAAAAAAAAATAAAATTCTCTTGGCCCTTGCCATCGTTTATTTTATTTTTTTAAACACAGAATCCCTTTTCAATTGAAGTTCTGCGGTGAAACGGAGGGGCGCGGTCCCATCACTTCGGATTGCCGATCTATCTTGTCTTTGTCCGCTATTGTAACCCATCAATTTATTGCAGCGTCTGTGCATCTCCATCGGGTGCGATCATACCAGCACTAAAGCACCGGATCCCATCAGAACTCCGAAGTTAAGCGTGCTTGGGCGAGAGTAGTACTAGGATGGGTGACCTCCTGGGAAGTCCTCGTGTTGCACCCCCTCTCCTTCCCTTTTTTCTCAATATTTTTAGCGTTTAATTTTATAAACAACACCGACAACAACAACAACAACAACAACAACAATAATAATAATAATTATTATTTTTTTTTTAAAAAAAAATAAAATTCTCTTGGCCCTTGCCATCGTTTATTTTATTTTTTTAAACACAGAATCCCTTTTCAATTGAAGTTCTGCGGTGAAACGGAGGGGCGCGGTCCCATCACTTCGGATTGCCGATCTATCTTGTCTTTGTCCGCTATTGTAACCCATCAATTTATTGCAGCGTCTGTGCATCTCCATCGGGTGCGATCATACCAGCACTAAAGCACCGGATCCCATCAGAACTCCGAAGTTAAGCGTGCTTGGGCGAGAGTAGTACTAGGATGGGTGACCTCCTGGGAAGTCCTCGTGTTGCACCCCCTCTCCTTCCCTTTTTTCTCAATATTTTTAGCGTTTAATTTTATAAACAACACCGACAACAACAACAACAACAACAACAATAATAATAATAATTATTATTTTTTTTTTAAAAAAAAATAAAATTCTCTTGGCCCTTGCCATCGTTTATTTTATTTTTTTAAACACAGAATCCCTTTTCAATTGAAGTTCTGCGGTGAAACGGAGGGGCGCGGTCCCATCACTTCGGATTGCCGATCTATCTTGTCTTTGTCCGCTATTGTAACCCATCAATTTATTGCAGCGTCTGTGCATCTCCATCGGGTGCGATCATACCAGCACTAAAGCACCGGATCCCATCAGAACTCCGAAGTTAAGCGTGCTTGGGCGAGAGTAGTACTAGGATGGGTGACCTCCTGGGAAGTCCTCGTGTTGCACCCCCTCTCCTTCCCTTTTTTCTCAATATTTTTAGCGTTTAATTTTATAAACAACACCGACAACAACAACAACAACAACAACAACAATAATAATAATAATTATTATTTTTTTTTTAAAAAAAAATAAAATTCTCTTGGCCCTTGCCATCGTTTATTTTATTTTTTTAAACACAGAATCCCTTTTCAATTGAAGTTCTGCGGTGAAACGGAGGGGCGCGGTCCCATCACTTCGGATTGCCGATCTATCTTGTCTTTGTCCGCTATTGTAACCCATCAATTTATTGCAGCGTCTGTGCATCTCCATCGGGTGCGATCATACCAGCACTAAAGCACCGGATCCCATCAGAACTCCGAAGTTAAGCGTGCTTGGGCGAGAGTAGTACTAGGATGGGTGACCTCCTGGGAAGTCCTCGTGTTGCACCCCCTCTCCTTCCCTTTTTTCTCAATATTTTTAGCGTTTAATTTTATAAACAACACCGACAACAACAACAACAACAACAACAATAATAATAATAATTATTATTTTTTTTTTAAAAAAAAATAAAATTCTCTTGGCCCTTGCCATCGTTTATTTTATTTTTTTAAACACAGAATCCCTTTTCAATTGAAGTTCTGCGGTGAAACGGAGGGGCGCGGTCCCATCACTTCGGATTGCCGATCTATCTTGTCTTTGTCCGCTATTGTAACCCATCAATTTATTGCAGCGTCTGTGCATCTCCATCGGGTGCGATCATACCAGCACTAAAGCACCGGATCCCATCAGAACTCCGAAGTTAAGCGTGCTTGGGCGAGAGTAGTACTAGGATGGGTGACCTCCTGGGAAGTCCTCGTGTTGCACCCCCTCTCCTTCCCTTTTTTCTCAATATTTTTAGCGTTTAATTTTATAAACAACACCGACAACAACAACAACAACAACAACAATAATAATAATAATTATTATTTTTTTTTTAAAAAAAAAATAAAATTCTCTTGGCCCTTGCCATCGTTTATTTTATTTTTTTAAACACAGAATCCCTTTTCAATTGAAGTTCTGCGGTGAAACGGAGGGGCGCGGTCCCATCACTTCGGATTGCCGATCTATCTTGTCTTTGTCCGCTATTGTAACCCATCAATTTATTGCAGCGTCTGTGCATCTCCATCGGGTGCGATCATACCAGCACTAAAGCACCGGATCCCATCAGAACTCCGAAGTTAAGCGTGCTTGGGCGAGAGTAGTACTAGGATGGGTGACCTCCTGGGAAGTCCTCGTGTTGCACCCCCTCTCCTTCCCTTTTTTCTCAATATTTTTAGCGTTTAATTTTATAAACAACACCGACAACAACAACAACAACAACAACAACAATAATAATAATAATTATTATTTTTTTTTTAAAAAAAAATAAAATTCTCTTGGCCCTTGCCATCGTTTATTTTATTTTTTTAAACACAGAATCCCTTTTCAATTGAAGTTCTGCGGTGAAACGGAGGGGCGCGGTCCCATCACTTCGGATTGCCGATCTATCTTGTCTTTGTCCGCTATTGTAACCCATCAATTTATTGCAGCGTCTGTGCATCTCCATCGGGTGCGATCATACCAGCACTAAAGCACCGGATCCCATCAGAACTCCGAAGTTAAGCGTGCTTGGGCGAGAGTAGTACTAGGATGGGTGACCTCCTGGGAAGTCCTCGTGTTGCACCCCCTCTCCTTCCCTTTTTTCTCAATATTTTTAGCGTTTAATTTTATAAACAACACCGACAACAACAACAACAACAACAACAATAATAATAATAATTATTATTTTTTTTTTAAAAAAAAAATAAAATTCTCTTGGCCCTTGCCATCGTTTATTTTATTTTTTTAAACACAGAATCCCTTTTCAATTGAAGTTCTGCGGTGAAACGGAGGGGCGCGGTCCCATCACTTCGGATTGCCGATCTATCTTGTCTTTGTCCGCTATTGTAACCCATCAATTTATTGCAGCGTCTGTGCATCTCCATCGGGTGCGATCATACCAGCACTAAAGCACCGGATCCCATCAGAACTCCGAAGTTAAGCGTGCTTGGGCGAGAGTAGTACTAGGATGGGTGACCTCCTGGGAAGTCCTCGTGTTGCACCCCCTCTCCTTCCCTTTTTTCTCAATATTTTTAGCGTTTAATTTTATAAACAACACCGACAACAACAACAACAACAACAACAACAATAATAATAATAATTATTATTTTTTTTTTAAAAAAAAATAAAATTCTCTTGGCCCTTGCCATCGTTTATTTTATTTTTTTAAACACAGAATCCCTTTTCAATTGAAGTTCTGCGGTGAAACGGAGGGGCGCGGTCCCATCACTTCGGATTGCCGATCTATCTTGTCTTTGTCCGCTATTGTAACCCATCAATTTATTGCAGCGTCTGTGCATCTCCATCGGGTGCGATCATACCAGCACTAAAGCACCGGATCCCATCAGAACTCCGAAGTTAAGCGTGCTTGGGCGAGAGTAGTACTAGGATGGGTGACCTCCTGGGAAGTCCTCGTGTTGCACCCCCTCTCCTTCCCTTTTTTCTCAATATTTTTAGCGTTTAATTTTATAAACAACACCGACAACAACAACAACAACAACAACAACAATAATAATAATAATTATTATTTTTTTTTTAAAAAAAAATAAAATTCTCTTGGCCCTTGCCATCGTTTATTTTATTTTTTTAAACACAGAATCCCTTTTCAATTGAAGTTCTGCGGTGAAACGGAGGGGCGCGGTCCCATCACTTCGGATTGCCGATCTATCTTGTCTTTGTCCGCTATTGTAACCCATCAATTTATTGCAGCGTCTGTGCATCTCCATCGGGTGCGATCATACCAGCACTAAAGCACCGGATCCCATCAGAACTCCGAAGTTAAGCGTGCTTGGGCGAGAGTAGTACTAGGATGGGTGACCTCCTGGGAAGTCCTCGTGTTGCACCCCCTCTCCTTCCCTTTTTTCTCAATATTTTTAGCGTTTAATTTTATAAACAACACCGACAACAACAACAACAACAACAACAATAATAATAATAATTATTATTTTTTTTTTAAAAAAAAAATAAAATTCTCTTGGCCCTTGCCATCGTTTATTTTATTTTTTTAAACACAGAATCCCTTTTCAATTGAAGTTCTGCGGTGAAACGGAGGGGCGCGGTCCCATCACTTCGGATTGCCGATCTATCTTGTCTTTGTCCGCTATTGTAACCCATCAATTTATTGCAGCGTCTGTGCATCTCCATCGGGTGCGATCATACCAGCACTAAAGCACCGGATCCCATCAGAACTCCGAAGTTAAGCGTGCTTGGGCGAGAGTAGTACTAGGATGGGTGACCTCCTGGGAAGTCCTCGTGTTGCACCCCCTCTCCTTCCCTTTTTTCTCAATATTTTTAGCGTTTAATTTTATAAACAACACCGACAACAACAACAACAACAACAACAACAATAATAATAATAATTATTATTTTTTTTTTAAAAAAAAATAAAATTCTCTTGGCCCTTGCCATCGTTTATTTTATTTTTTTAAACACAGAATCCCTTTTCAATTGAAGTTCTGCGGTGAAACGGAGGGGCGCGGTCCCATCACTTCGGATTGCCGATCTATCTTGTCTTTGTCCGCTATTGTAACCCATCAATTTATTGCAGCGTCTGTGCATCTCCATCGGGTGCGATCATACCAGCACTAAAGCACCGGATCCCATCAGAACTCCGAAGTTAAGCGTGCTTGGGCGAGAGTAGTACTAGGATGGGTGACCTCCTGGGAAGTCCTCGTGTTGCACCCCCTCTCCTTCCCTTTTTTCTCAATATTTTTAGCGTTTAATTTTATAAACAACACCGACAACAACAACAACAACAACAACAACAATAATAATAATAATTATTATTTTTTTTTTAAAAAAAAATAAAATTCTCTTGGCCCTTGCCATCGTTTATTTTATTTTTTTAAACACAGAATCCCTTTTCAATTGAAGTTCTGCGGTGAAACGGAGGGGCGCGGTCCCATCACTTCGGATTGCCGATCTATCTTGTCTTTGTCCGCTATTGTAACCCATCAATTTATTGCAGCGTCTGTGCATCTCCATCGGGTGCGATCATACCAGCACTAAAGCACCGGATCCCATCAGAACTCCGAAGTTAAGCGTGCTTGGGCGAGAGTAGTACTAGGATGGGTGACCTCCTGGGAAGTCCTCGTGTTGCACCCCCTCTCCTTCCCTTTTTTCTCAATATTTTTAGCGTTTAATTTTATAAACAACACCGACAACAACAACAACAACAACAACAACAATAATAATAATAATTATTATTTTTTTTTTAAAAAAAAAATAAAATTCTCTTGGCCCTTGCCATCGTTTATTTTATTTTTTTAAACACAGAATCCCTTTTCAATTGAAGTTCTGCGGTGAAACGGAGGGGCGCGGTCCCATCACTTCGGATTGCCGATCTATCTTGTCTTTGTCCGCTATTGTAACCCATCAATTTATTGCAGCGTCTGTGCATCTCCATCGGGTGCGATCATACCAGCACTAAAGCACCGGATCCCATCAGAACTCCGAAGTTAAGCGTGCTTGGGCGAGAGTAGTACTAGGATGGGTGACCTCCTGGGAAGTCCTCGTGTTGCACCCCCTCTCCTTCCCTTTTTTCTCAATATTTTTAGCGTTTAATTTTATAAACAACACCGACAACAACAACAACAACAACAACAATAATAATAATAATTATTATTTTTTTTTTAAAAAAAAAATAAAATTCTCTTGGCCCTTGCCATCGTTTATTTTATTTTTTTAAACACAGAATCCCTTTTCAATTGAAGTTCTGCGGTGAAACGGAGGGGCGCGGTCCCATCACTTCGGATTGCCGATCTATCTTGTCTTTGTCCGCTATTGTAACCCATCAATTTATTGCAGCGTCTGTGCATCTCCATCGGGTGCGATCATACCAGCACTAAAGCACCGGATCCCATCAGAACTCCGAAGTTAAGCGTGCTTGGGCGAGAGTAGTACTAGGATGGGTGACCTCCTGGGAAGTCCTCGTGTTGCACCCCCTCTCCTTCCCTTTTTTCTCAATATTTTTAGCGTTTAATTTTATAAACAACACCGACAACAACAACAACAACAACAACAATAATAATAATAATTATTATTTTTTTTTTAAAAAAAAAATAAAATTCTCTTGGCCCTTGCCATCGTTTATTTTATTTTTTTAAACACAGAATCCCTTTTCAATTGAAGTTCTGCGGTGAAACGGAGGGGCGCGGTCCCATCACTTCGGATTGCCGATCTATCTTGTCTTTGTCCGCTATTGTAACCCATCAATTTATTGCAGCGTCTGTGCATCTCCATCGGGTGCGATCATACCAGCACTAAAGCACCGGATCCCATCAGAACTCCGAAGTTAAGCGTGCTTGGGCGAGAGTAGTACTAGGATGGGTGACCTCCTGGGAAGTCCTCGTGTTGCACCCCCTCTCCTTCCCTTTTTTCTCAATATTTTTAGCGTTTAATTTTATAAACAACACCGACAACAACAACAACAACAACAACAATAATAATAATAATTATTATTTTTTTTTTAAAAAAAAAATAAAATTCTCTTGGCCCTTGCCATCGTTTATTTTATTTTTTTAAACACAGAATCCCTTTTCAATTGAAGTTCTGCGGTGAAACGGAGGGGCGCGGTCCCATCACTTCGGATTGCCGATCTATCTTGTCTTTGTCCGCTATTGTAACCCATCAATTTATTGCAGCGTCTGTGCATCTCCATCGGGTGCGATCATACCAGCACTAAAGCACCGGATCCCATCAGAACTCCGAAGTTAAGCGTGCTTGGGCGAGAGTAGTACTAGGATGGGTGACCTCCTGGGAAGTCCTCGTGTTGCACCCCCTCTCCTTCCCTTTTTTCTCAATATTTTTAGCGTTTAATTTTATAAACAACACCGACAACAACAACAACAACAACAACAATAATAATAATAATTATTATTTTTTTTTTAAAAAAAAAATAAAATTCTCTTGGCCCTTGCCATCGTTTATTTTATTTTTTTAAACACAGAATCCCTTTTCAATTGAAGTTCTGCGGTGAAACGGAGGGGCGCGGTCCCATCACTTCGGATTGCCGATCTATCTTGTCTTTGTCCGCTATTGTAACCCATCAATTTATTGCAGCGTCTGTGCATCTCCATCGGGTGCGATCATACCAGCACTAAAGCACCGGATCCCATCAGAACTCCGAAGTTAAGCGTGCTTGGGCGAGAGTAGTACTAGGATGGGTGACCTCCTGGGAAGTCCTCGTGTTGCACCCCCTCTCCTTCCCTTTTTTCTCAATATTTTTAGCGTTTAATTTTATAAACAACACCGACAACAACAACAACAACAACAACAATAATAATAATAATTATTATTTTTTTTTTAAAAAAAAATAAAATTCTCTTGGCCCTTGCCATCGTTTATTTTATTTTTTTAAACACAGAATCCCTTTTCAATTGAAGTTCTGCGGTGAAACGGAGGGGCGCGGTCCCATCACTTCGGATTGCCGATCTATCTTGTCTTTGTCCGCTATTGTAACCCATCAATTTATTGCAGCGTCTGTGCATCTCCATCGGGTGCGATCATACCAGCACTAAAGCACCGGATCCCATCAGAACTCCGAAGTTAAGCGTGCTTGGGCGAGAGTAGTACTAGGATGGGTGACCTCCTGGGAAGTCCTCGTGTTGCACCCCCTCTCCTTCCCTTTTTTCTCAATATTTTTAGCGTTTAATTTTATAAACAACACCGACAACAACAACAACAACAACAACAATAATAATAATAATTATTATTTTTTTTTTTAAAAAAAAATAAAATTCTCTTGGCCCTTGCCATCGTTTATTTTATTTTTTTAAACACAGAATCCCTTTTCAATTGAAGTTCTGCGGTGAAACGGAGGGGCGCGGTCCCATCACTTCGGATTGCCGATCTATCTTGTCTTTGTCCGCTATTGTAACCCATCAATTTATTGCAGCGTCTGTGCATCTCCATCGGGTGCGATCATACCAGCACTAAAGCACCGGATCCCATCAGAACTCCGAAGTTAAGCGTGCTTGGGCGAGAGTAGTACTAGGATGGGTGACCTCCTGGGAAGTCCTCGTGTTGCACCCCCTCTCCTTCCCTTTTTTCTCAATATTTTTAGCGTTTAATTTTATAAACAACACCGACAACAACAACAACAACAACAACAATAATAATAATAATTATTATTTTTTTTTTTAAAAAAAAATAAAATTCTCTTGGCCCTTGCCATCGTTTATTTTATTTTTTTAAACACAGAATCCCTTTTCAATTGAAGTTCTGCGGTGAAACGGAGGGGCGCGGTCCCATCACTTCGGATTGCCGATCTATCTTGTCTTTGTCCGCTATTGTAACCCATCAATTTATTGCAGCGTCTGTGCATCTCCATCGGGTGCGATCATACCAGCACTAAAGCACCGGATCCCATCAGAACTCCGAAGTTAAGCGTGCTTGGGCGAGAGTAGTACTAGGATGGGTGACCTCCTGGGAAGTCCTCGTGTTGCACCCCCTCTCCTTCCCTTTTTTCTCAATATTTTTAGCGTTTAATTTTATAAACAACACCGACAACAACAACAACAACAACAACAACAATAATAATAATAATTATTATTTTTTTTTTAAAAAAAAATAAAATTCTCTTGGCCCTTGCCATCGTTTATTTTATTTTTTTAAACACAGAATCCCTTTTCAATTGAAGTTCTGCGGTGAAACGGAGGGGCGCGGTCCCATCACTTCGGATTGCCGATCTATCTTGTCTTTGTCCGCTATTGTAACCCATCAATTTATTGCAGCGTCTGTGCATCTCCATCGGGTGCGATCATACCAGCACTAAAGCACCGGATCCCATCAGAACTCCGAAGTTAAGCGTGCTTGGGCGAGAGTAGTACTAGGATGGGTGACCTCCTGGGAAGTCCTCGTGTTGCACCCCCTCTCCTTCCCTTTTTTCTCAATATTTTTAGCGTTTAATTTTATAAACAACACCGACAACAACAACAACAACAACAACAATAATAATAATAATTATTATTTTTTTTTTAAAAAAAAATAAAATTCTCTTGGCCCTTGCCATCGTTTATTTTATTTTTTTAAACACAGAATCCCTTTTCAATTGAAGTTCTGCGGTGAAACGGAGGGGCGCGGTCCCATCACTTCGGATTGCCGATCTATCTTGTCTTTGTCCGCTATTGTAACCCATCAATTTATTGCAGCGTCTGTGCATCTCCATCGGGTGCGATCATACCAGCACTAAAGCACCGGATCCCATCAGAACTCCGAAGTTAAGCGTGCTTGGGCGAGAGTAGTACTAGGATGGGTGACCTCCTGGGAAGTCCTCGTGTTGCACCCCCTCTCCTTCCCTTTTTTCTCAATATTTTTAGCGTTTAATTTTATAAACAACACCGACAACAACAACAACAACAACAACAACAATAATAATAATAATTATTATTTTTTTTTTAAAAAAAAATAAAATTCTCTTGGCCCTTGCCATCGTTTATTTTATTTTTTTAAACACAGAATCCCTTTTCAATTGAAGTTCTGCGGTGAAACGGAGGGGCGCGGTCCCATCACTTCGGATTGCCGATCTATCTTGTCTTTGTCCGCTATTGTAACCCATCAATTTATTGCAGCGTCTGTGCATCTCCATCGGGTGCGATCATACCAGCACTAAAGCACCGGATCCCATCAGAACTCCGAAGTTAAGCGTGCTTGGGCGAGAGTAGTACTAGGATGGGTGACCTCCTGGGAAGTCCTCGTGTTGCACCCCCTCTCCTTCCCTTTTTTCTCAATATTTTTAGCGTTTAATTTTATAAACAACACCGACAACAACAACAACAACAACAACAATAATAATAATAATTATTATTTTTTTTTTAAAAAAAAATAAAATTCTCTTGGCCCTTGCCATCGTTTATTTTATTTTTTTAAACACAGAATCCCTTTTCAATTGAAGTTCTGCGGTGAAACGGAGGGGCGCGGTCCCATCACTTCGGATTGCCGATCTATCTTGTCTTTGTCCGCTATTGTAACCCATCAATTTATTGCAGCGTCTGTGCATCTCCATCGGGTGCGATCATACCAGCACTAAAGCACCGGATCCCATCAGAACTCCGAAGTTAAGCGTGCTTGGGCGAGAGTAGTACTAGGATGGGTGACCTCCTGGGAAGTCCTCGTGTTGCACCCCCTCTCCTTCCCTTTTTTCTCAATATTTTTAGCGTTTAATTTTATAAACAACACCGACAACAACAACAACAACAACAACAACAATAATAATAATAATTATTATTTTTTTTTTAAAAAAAAATAAAATTCTCTTGGCCCTTGCCATCGTTTATTTTATTTTTTTAAACACAGAATCCCTTTTCAATTGAAGTTCTGCGGTGAAACGGAGGGGCGCGGTCCCATCACTTCGGATTGCCGATCTATCTTGTCTTTGTCCGCTATTGTAACCCATCAATTTATTGCAGCGTCTGTGCATCTCCATCGGGTGCGATCATACCAGCACTAAAGCACCGGATCCCATCAGAACTCCGAAGTTAAGCGTGCTTGGGCGAGAGTAGTACTAGGATGGGTGACCTCCTGGGAAGTCCTCGTGTTGCACCCCCTCTCCTTCCCTTTTTTCTCAATATTTTTAGCGTTTAATTTTATAAACAACACCGACAACAACAACAACAACAACAACAACAATAATAATAATAATTATTATTTTTTTTTTAAAAAAAAATAAAATTCTCTTGGCCCTTGCCATCGTTTATTTTATTTTTTTAAACACAGAATCCCTTTTCAATTGAAGTTCTGCGGTGAAACGGAGGGGCGCGGTCCCATCACTTCGGATTGCCGATCTATCTTGTCTTTGTCCGCTATTGTAACCCATCAATTTATTGCAGCGTCTGTGCATCTCCATCGGGTGCGATCATACCAGCACTAAAGCACCGGATCCCATCAGAACTCCGAAGTTAAGCGTGCTTGGGCGAGAGTAGTACTAGGATGGGTGACCTCCTGGGAAGTCCTCGTGTTGCACCCCCTCTCCTTCCCTTTTTTCTCAATATTTTTAGCGTTTAATTTTATAAACAACACCGACAACAACAACAACAACAACAACAACAATAATAATAATAATTATTATTTTTTTTTTAAAAAAAAAATAAAATTCTCTTGGCCCTTGCCATCGTTTATTTTATTTTTTTAAACACAGAATCCCTTTTCAATTGAAGTTCTGCGGTGAAACGGAGGGGCGCGGTCCCATCACTTCGGATTGCCGATCTATCTTGTCTTTGTCCGCTATTGTAACCCATCAATTTATTGCAGCGTCTGTGCATCTCCATCGGGTGCGATCATACCAGCACTAAAGCACCGGATCCCATCAGAACTCCGAAGTTAAGCGTGCTTGGGCGAGAGTAGTACTAGGATGGGTGACCTCCTGGGAAGTCCTCGTGTTGCACCCCCTCTCCTTCCCTTTTTTCTCAATATTTTTAGCGTTTAATTTTATAAACAACACCGACAACAACAACAACAACAACAACAACAATAATAATAATAATTATTATTTTTTTTTTAAAAAAAAATAAAATTCTCTTGGCCCTTGCCATCGTTTATTTTATTTTTTTAAACACAGAATCCCTTTTCAATTGAAGTTCTGCGGTGAAACGGAGGGGCGCGGTCCCATCACTTCGGATTGCCGATCTATCTTGTCTTTGTCCGCTATTGTAACCCATCAATTTATTGCAGCGTCTGTGCATCTCCATCGGGTGCGATCATACCAGCACTAAAGCACCGGATCCCATCAGAACTCCGAAGTTAAGCGTGCTTGGGCGAGAGTAGTACTAGGATGGGTGACCTCCTGGGAAGTCCTCGTGTTGCACCCCCTCTCCTTCCCTTTTTTCTCAATATTTTTAGCGTTTAATTTTATAAACAACACCGACAACAACAACAACAACAACAACAACAATAATAATAATAATTATTATTTTTTTTTTTAAAAAAAAATAAAATTCTCTTGGCCCTTGCCATCGTTTATTTTATTTTTTTAAACACAGAATCCCTTTTCAATTGAAGTTCTGCGGTGAAACGGAGGGGCGCGGTCCCATCACTTCGGATTGCCGATCTATCTTGTCTTTGTCCGCTATTGTAACCCATCAATTTATTGCAGCGTCTGTGCATCTCCATCGGGTGCGATCATACCAGCACTAAAGCACCGGATCCCATCAGAACTCCGAAGTTAAGCGTGCTTGGGCGAGAGTAGTACTAGGATGGGTGACCTCCTGGGAAGTCCTCGTGTTGCACCCCCTCTCCTTCCCTTTTTTCTCAATATTTTTAGCGTTTAATTTTATAAACAACACCGACAACAACAACAACAACAACAACAACAATAATAATAATAATTATTATTTTTTTTTTAAAAAAAAATAAAATTCTCTTGGCCCTTGCCATCGTTTATTTTATTTTTTTAAACACAGAATCCCTTTTCAATTGAAGTTCTGCGGTGAAACGGAGGGGCGCGGTCCCATCACTTCGGATTGCCGATCTATCTTGTCTTTGTCCGCTATTGTAACCCATCAATTTATTGCAGCGTCTGTGCATCTCCATCGGGTGCGATCATACCAGCACTAAAGCACCGGATCCCATCAGAACTCCGAAGTTAAGCGTGCTTGGGCGAGAGTAGTACTAGGATGGGTGACCTCCTGGGAAGTCCTCGTGTTGCACCCCCTCTCCTTCCCTTTTTTCTCAATATTTTTAGCGTTTAATTTTATAAACAACACCGACAACAACAACAACAACAACAACAACAATAATAATAATAATTATTATTTTTTTTTTAAAAAAAAAATAAAATTCTCTTGGCCCTTGCCATCGTTTATTTTATTTTTTTAAACACAGAATCCCTTTTCAATTGAAGTTCTGCGGTGAAACGGAGGGGCGCGGTCCCATCACTTCGGATTGCCGATCTATCTTGTCTTTGTCCGCTATTGTAACCCATCAATTTATTGCAGCGTCTGTGCATCTCCATCGGGTGCGATCATACCAGCACTAAAGCACCGGATCCCATCAGAACTCCGAAGTTAAGCGTGCTTGGGCGAGAGTAGTACTAGGATGGGTGACCTCCTGGGAAGTCCTCGTGTTGCACCCCCTCTCCTTCCCTTTTTTCTCAATATTTTTAGCGTTTAATTTTATAAACAACACCGACAACAACAACAACAACAACAACAACAATAATAATAATAATTATTATTTTTTTTTTAAAAAAAAATAAAATTCTCTTGGCCCTTGCCATCGTTTATTTTATTTTTTTAAACACAGAATCCCTTTTCAATTGAAGTTCTGCGGTGAAACGGAGGGGCGCGGTCCCATCACTTCGGATTGCCGATCTATCTTGTCTTTGTCCGCTATTGTAACCCATCAATTTATTGCAGCGTCTGTGCATCTCCATCGGGTGCGATCATACCAGCACTAAAGCACCGGATCCCATCAGAACTCCGAAGTTAAGCGTGCTTGGGCGAGAGTAGTACTAGGATGGGTGACCTCCTGGGAAGTCCTCGTGTTGCACCCCCTCTCCTTCCCTTTTTTCTCAATATTTTTAGCGTTTAATTTTATAAACAACACCGACAACAACAACAACAACAACAACAATAATAATAATAATTATTATTTTTTTTTTAAAAAAAAATAAAATTCTCTTGGCCCTTGCCATCGTTTATTTTATTTTTTTAAACACAGAATCCCTTTTCAATTGAAGTTCTGCGGTGAAACGGAGGGGCGCGGTCCCATCACTTCGGATTGCCGATCTATCTTGTCTTTGTCCGCTATTGTAACCCATCAATTTATTGCAGCGTCTGTGCATCTCCATCGGGTGCGATCATACCAGCACTAAAGCACCGGATCCCATCAGAACTCCGAAGTTAAGCGTGCTTGGGCGAGAGTAGTACTAGGATGGGTGACCTCCTGGGAAGTCCTCGTGTTGCACCCCCTCTCCTTCCCTTTTTTCTCAATATTTTTAGCGTTTAATTTTATAAACAACACCGACAACAACAACAACAACAACAACAACAATAATAATAATAATTATTATTTTTTTTTTAAAAAAAAATAAAATTCTCTTGGCCCTTGCCATCGTTTATTTTATTTTTTTAAACACAGAATCCCTTTTCAATTGAAGTTCTGCGGTGAAACGGAGGGGCGCGGTCCCATCACTTCGGATTGCCGATCTATCTTGTCTTTGTCCGCTATTGTAACCCATCAATTTATTGCAGCGTCTGTGCATCTCCATCGGGTGCGATCATACCAGCACTAAAGCACCGGATCCCATCAGAACTCCGAAGTTAAGCGTGCTTGGGCGAGAGTAGTACTAGGATGGGTGACCTCCTGGGAAGTCCTCGTGTTGCACCCCCTCTCCTTCCCTTTTTTCTCAATATTTTTAGCGTTTAATTTTATAAACAACACCGACAACAACAACAACAACAACAACAATAATAATAATAATTATTATTTTTTTTTTAAAAAAAAAATAAAATTCTCTTGGCCCTTGCCATCGTTTATTTTATTTTTTTAAACACAGAATCCCTTTTCAATTGAAGTTCTGCGGTGAAACGGAGGGGCGCGGTCCCATCACTTCGGATTGCCGATCTATCTTGTCTTTGTCCGCTATTGTAACCCATCAATTTATTGCAGCGTCTGTGCATCTCCATCGGGTGCGATCATACCAGCACTAAAGCACCGGATCCCATCAGAACTCCGAAGTTAAGCGTGCTTGGGCGAGAGTAGTACTAGGATGGGTGACCTCCTGGGAAGTCCTCGTGTTGCACCCCCTCTCCTTCCCTTTTTTCTCAATATTTTTAGCGTTTAATTTTATAAACAACACCGACAACAACAACAACAACAACAACAATAATAATAATAATTATTATTTTTTTTTTAAAAAAAAATAAAATTCTCTTGGCCCTTGCCATCGTTTATTTTATTTTTTTAAACACAGAATCCCTTTTCAATTGAAGTTCTGCGGTGAAACGGAGGGGCGCGGTCCCATCACTTCGGATTGCCGATCTATCTTGTCTTTGTCCGCTATTGTAACCCATCAATTTATTGCAGCGTCTGTGCATCTCCATCGGGTGCGATCATACCAGCACTAAAGCACCGGATCCCATCAGAACTCCGAAGTTAAGCGTGCTTGGGCGAGAGTAGTACTAGGATGGGTGACCTCCTGGGAAGTCCTCGTGTTGCACCCCCTCTCCTTCCCTTTTTTCTCAATATTTTTAGCGTTTAATTTTATAAACAACACCGACAACAACAACAACAACAACAACAATAATAATAATAATTATTATTTTTTTTTTAAAAAAAAATAAAATTCTCTTGGCCCTTGCCATCGTTTATTTTATTTTTTTAAACACAGAATCCCTTTTCAATTGAAGTTCTGCGGTGAAACGGAGGGGCGCGGTCCCATCACTTCGGATTGCCGATCTATCTTGTCTTTGTCCGCTATTGTAACCCATCAATTTATTGCAGCGTCTGTGCATCTCCATCGGGTGCGATCATACCAGCACTAAAGCACCGGATCCCATCAGAACTCCGAAGTTAAGCGTGCTTGGGCGAGAGTAGTACTAGGATGGGTGACCTCCTGGGAAGTCCTCGTGTTGCACCCCCTCTCCTTCCCTTTTTTCTCAATATTTTTAGCGTTTAATTTTATAAACAACACCGACAACAACAACAACAACAACAACAACAACAATAATAATAATAATTATTATTTTTTTTTTTAAAAAAAAATAAAATTCTCTTGGCCCTTGCCATCGTTTATTTTATTTTTTTAAACACAGAATCCCTTTTCAATTGAAGTTCTGCGGTGAAACGGAGGGGCGCGGTCCCATCACTTCGGATTGCCGATCTATCTTGTCTTTGTCCGCTATTGTAACCCATCAATTTATTGCAGCGTCTGTGCATCTCCATCGGGTGCGATCATACCAGCACTAAAGCACCGGATCCCATCAGAACTCCGAAGTTAAGCGTGCTTGGGCGAGAGTAGTACTAGGATGGGTGACCTCCTGGGAAGTCCTCGTGTTGCACCCCCTCTCCTTCCCTTTTTTCTCAATATTTTTAGCGTTTAATTTTATAAACAACACCGACAACAACAACAACAACAACAACAACAATAATAATAATAATTATTATTTTTTTTTTAAAAAAAAATAAAATTCTCTTGGCCCTTGCCATCGTTTATTTTATTTTTTTAAACACAGAATCCCTTTTCAATTGAAGTTCTGCGGTGAAACGGAGGGGCGCGGTCCCATCACTTCGGATTGCCGATCTATCTTGTCTTTGTCCGCTATTGTAACCCATCAATTTATTGCAGCGTCTGTGCATCTCCATCGGGTGCGATCATACCAGCACTAAAGCACCGGATCCCATCAGAACTCCGAAGTTAAGCGTGCTTGGGCGAGAGTAGTACTAGGATGGGTGACCTCCTGGGAAGTCCTCGTGTTGCACCCCCTCTCCTTCCCTTTTTTCTCAATATTTTTAGCGTTTAATTTTATAAACAACACCGACAACAACAACAACAACAACAACAATAATAATAATAATTATTATTTTTTTTTTAAAAAAAAATAAAATTCTCTTGGCCCTTGCCATCGTTTATTTTATTTTTTTAAACACAGAATCCCTTTTCAATTGAAGTTCTGCGGTGAAACGGAGGGGCGCGGTCCCATCACTTCGGATTGCCGATCTATCTTGTCTTTGTCCGCTATTGTAACCCATCAATTTATTGCAGCGTCTGTGCATCTCCATCGGGTGCGATCATACCAGCACTAAAGCACCGGATCCCATCAGAACTCCGAAGTTAAGCGTGCTTGGGCGAGAGTAGTACTAGGATGGGTGACCTCCTGGGAAGTCCTCGTGTTGCACCCCCTCTCCTTCCCTTTTTTCTCAATATTTTTAGCGTTTAATTTTATAAACAACACCGACAACAACAACAACAACAACAACAACAATAATAATAATAATTATTATTTTTTTTTTTAAAAAAAAATAAAATTCTCTTGGCCCTTGCCATCGTTTATTTTATTTTTTTAAACACAGAATCCCTTTTCAATTGAAGTTCTGCGGTGAAACGGAGGGGCGCGGTCCCATCACTTCGGATTGCCGATCTATCTTGTCTTTGTCCGCTATTGTAACCCATCAATTTATTGCAGCGTCTGTGCATCTCCATCGGGTGCGATCATACCAGCACTAAAGCACCGGATCCCATCAGAACTCCGAAGTTAAGCGTGCTTGGGCGAGAGTAGTACTAGGATGGGTGACCTCCTGGGAAGTCCTCGTGTTGCACCCCCTCTCCTTCCCTTTTTTCTCAATATTTTTAGCGTTTAATTTTATAAACAACACCGACAACAACAACAACAACAACAACAACAACAATAATAATAATAATTATTATTTTTTTTTTAAAAAAAAATAAAATTCTCTTGGCCCTTGCCATCGTTTATTTTATTTTTTTAAACACAGAATCCCTTTTCAATTGAAGTTCTGCGGTGAAACGGAGGGGCGCGGTCCCATCACTTCGGATTGCCGATCTATCTTGTCTTTGTCCGCTATTGTAACCCATCAATTTATTGCAGCGTCTGTGCATCTCCATCGGGTGCGATCATACCAGCACTAAAGCACCGGATCCCATCAGAACTCCGAAGTTAAGCGTGCTTGGGCGAGAGTAGTACTAGGATGGGTGACCTCCTGGGAAGTCCTCGTGTTGCACCCCCTCTCCTTCCCTTTTTTCTCAATATTTTTAGCGTTTAATTTTATAAACAACACCGACAACAACAACAACAACAACAACAATAATAATAATAATTATTATTTTTTTTTTAAAAAAAAATAAAATTCTCTTGGCCCTTGCCATCGTTTATTTTATTTTTTTAAACACAGAATCCCTTTTCAATTGAAGTTCTGCGGTGAAACGGAGGGGCGCGGTCCCATCACTTCGGATTGCCGATCTATCTTGTCTTTGTCCGCTATTGTAACCCATCAATTTATTGCAGCGTCTGTGCATCTCCATCGGGTGCGATCATACCAGCACTAAAGCACCGGATCCCATCAGAACTCCGAAGTTAAGCGTGCTTGGGCGAGAGTAGTACTAGGATGGGTGACCTCCTGGGAAGTCCTCGTGTTGCACCCCCTCTCCTTCCCTTTTTTCTCAATATTTTTAGCGTTTAATTTTATAAACAACACCGACAACAACAACAACAACAACAACAATAATAATAATAATTATTATTTTTTTTTTAAAAAAAAATAAAATTCTCTTGGCCCTTGCCATCGTTTATTTTATTTTTTTAAACACAGAATCCCTTTTCAATTGAAGTTCTGCGGTGAAACGGAGGGGCGCGGTCCCATCACTTCGGATTGCCGATCTATCTTGTCTTTGTCCGCTATTGTAACCCATCAATTTATTGCAGCGTCTGTGCATCTCCATCGGGTGCGATCATACCAGCACTAAAGCACCGGATCCCATCAGAACTCCGAAGTTAAGCGTGCTTGGGCGAGAGTAGTACTAGGATGGGTGACCTCCTGGGAAGTCCTCGTGTTGCACCCCCTCTCCTTCCCTTTTTTCTCAATATTTTTAGCGTTTAATTTTATAAACAACACCGACAACAACAACAACAACAACAACAATAATAATAATAATTATTATTTTTTTTTTAAAAAAAAAATAAAATTCTCTTGGCCCTTGCCATCGTTTATTTTATTTTTTTAAACACAGAATCCCTTTTCAATTGAAGTTCTGCGGTGAAACGGAGGGGCGCGGTCCCATCACTTCGGATTGCCGATCTATCTTGTCTTTGTCCGCTATTGTAACCCATCAATTTATTGCAGCGTCTGTGCATCTCCATCGGGTGCGATCATACCAGCACTAAAGCACCGGATCCCATCAGAACTCCGAAGTTAAGCGTGCTTGGGCGAGAGTAGTACTAGGATGGGTGACCTCCTGGGAAGTCCTCGTGTTGCACCCCCTCTCCTTCCCTTTTTTCTCAATATTTTTAGCGTTTAATTTTATAAACAACACCGACAACAACAACAACAACAACAACAACAATAATAATAATAATTATTATTTTTTTTTTTAAAAAAAAATAAAATTCTCTTGGCCCTTGCCATCGTTTATTTTATTTTTTTAAACACAGAATCCCTTTTCAATTGAAGTTCTGCGGTGAAACGGAGGGGCGCGGTCCCATCACTTCGGATTGCCGATCTATCTTGTCTTTGTCCGCTATTGTAACCCATCAATTTATTGCAGCGTCTGTGCATCTCCATCGGGTGCGATCATACCAGCACTAAAGCACCGGATCCCATCAGAACTCCGAAGTTAAGCGTGCTTGGGCGAGAGTAGTACTAGGATGGGTGACCTCCTGGGAAGTCCTCGTGTTGCACCCCCTCTCCTTCCCTTTTTTCTCAATATTTTTAGCGTTTAATTTTATAAACAACACCGACAACAACAACAACAACAACAACAACAACAATAATAATAATAATTATTATTTTTTTTTTAAAAAAAAATAAAATTCTCTTGGCCCTTGCCATCGTTTATTTTATTTTTTTAAACACAGAATCCCTTTTCAATTGAAGTTCTGCGGTGAAACGGAGGGGCGCGGTCCCATCACTTCGGATTGCCGATCTATCTTGTCTTTGTCCGCTATTGTAACCCATCAATTTATTGCAGCGTCTGTGCATCTCCATCGGGTGCGATCATACCAGCACTAAAGCACCGGATCCCATCAGAACTCCGAAGTTAAGCGTGCTTGGGCGAGAGTAGTACTAGGATGGGTGACCTCCTGGGAAGTCCTCGTGTTGCACCCCCTCTCCTTCCCTTTTTTCTCAATATTTTTAGCGTTTAATTTTATAAACAACACCGACAACAACAACAACAACAACAACAATAATAATAATAATTATTATTTTTTTTTTAAAAAAAAATAAAATTCTCTTGGCCCTTGCCATCGTTTATTTTATTTTTTTAAACACAGAATCCCTTTTCAATTGAAGTTCTGCGGTGAAACGGAGGGGCGCGGTCCCATCACTTCGGATTGCCGATCTATCTTGTCTTTGTCCGCTATTGTAACCCATCAATTTATTGCAGCGTCTGTGCATCTCCATCGGGTGCGATCATACCAGCACTAAAGCACCGGATCCCATCAGAACTCCGAAGTTAAGCGTGCTTGGGCGAGAGTAGTACTAGGATGGGTGACCTCCTGGGAAGTCCTCGTGTTGCACCCCCTCTCCTTCCCTTTTTTCTCAATATTTTTAGCGTTTAATTTTATAAACAACACCGACAACAACAACAACAACAACAACAATAATAATAATAATTATTATTTTTTTTTTTAAAAAAAAATAAAATTCTCTTGGCCCTTGCCATCGTTTATTTTATTTTTTTAAACACAGAATCCCTTTTCAATTGAAGTTCTGCGGTGAAACGGAGGGGCGCGGTCCCATCACTTCGGATTGCCGATCTATCTTGTCTTTGTCCGCTATTGTAACCCATCAATTTATTGCAGCGTCTGTGCATCTCCATCGGGTGCGATCATACCAGCACTAAAGCACCGGATCCCATCAGAACTCCGAAGTTAAGCGTGCTTGGGCGAGAGTAGTACTAGGATGGGTGACCTCCTGGGAAGTCCTCGTGTTGCACCCCCTCTCCTTCCCTTTTTTCTCAATATTTTTAGCGTTTAATTTTATAAACAACACCGACAACAACAACAACAACAACAACAATAATAATAATAATTATTATTTTTTTTTTAAAAAAAAATAAAATTCTCTTGGCCCTTGCCATCGTTTATTTTATTTTTTTAAACACAGAATCCCTTTTCAATTGAAGTTCTGCGGTGAAACGGAGGGGCGCGGTCCCATCACTTCGGATTGCCGATCTATCTTGTCTTTGTCCGCTATTGTAACCCATCAATTTATTGCAGCGTCTGTGCATCTCCATCGGGTGCGATCATACCAGCACTAAAGCACCGGATCCCATCAGAACTCCGAAGTTAAGCGTGCTTGGGCGAGAGTAGTACTAGGATGGGTGACCTCCTGGGAAGTCCTCGTGTTGCACCCCCTCTCCTTCCCTTTTTTCTCAATATTTTTAGCGTTTAATTTTATAAACAACACCGACAACAACAACAACAACAACAACAATAATAATAATAATTATTATTTTTTTTTTAAAAAAAAAATAAAATTCTCTTGGCCCTTGCCATCGTTTATTTTATTTTTTTAAACACAGAATCCCTTTTCAATTGAAGTTCTGCGGTGAAACGGAGGGGCGCGGTCCCATCACTTCGGATTGCCGATCTATCTTGTCTTTGTCCGCTATTGTAACCCATCAATTTATTGCAGCGTCTGTGCATCTCCATCGGGTGCGATCATACCAGCACTAAAGCACCGGATCCCATCAGAACTCCGAAGTTAAGCGTGCTTGGGCGAGAGTAGTACTAGGATGGGTGACCTCCTGGGAAGTCCTCGTGTTGCACCCCCTCTCCTTCCCTTTTTTCTCAATATTTTTAGCGTTTAATTTTATAAACAACACCGACAACAACAACAACAACAACAACAATAATAATAATAATTATTATTTTTTTTTTAAAAAAAAATAAAATTCTCTTGGCCCTTGCCATCGTTTATTTTATTTTTTTAAACACAGAATCCCTTTTCAATTGAAGTTCTGCGGTGAAACGGAGGGGCGCGGTCCCATCACTTCGGATTGCCGATCTATCTTGTCTTTGTCCGCTATTGTAACCCATCAATTTATTGCAGCGTCTGTGCATCTCCATCGGGTGCGATCATACCAGCACTAAAGCACCGGATCCCATCAGAACTCCGAAGTTAAGCGTGCTTGGGCGAGAGTAGTACTAGGATGGGTGACCTCCTGGGAAGTCCTCGTGTTGCACCCCCTCTCCTTCCCTTTTTTCTCAATATTTTTAGCGTTTAATTTTATAAACAACACCGACAACAACAACAACAACAACAACAATAATAATAATAATTATTATTTTTTTTTTAAAAAAAAATAAAATTCTCTTGGCCCTTGCCATCGTTTATTTTATTTTTTTAAACACAGAATCCCTTTTCAATTGAAGTTCTGCGGTGAAACGGAGGGGCGCGGTCCCATCACTTCGGATTGCCGATCTATCTTGTCTTTGTCCGCTATTGTAACCCATCAATTTATTGCAGCGTCTGTGCATCTCCATCGGGTGCGATCATACCAGCACTAAAGCACCGGATCCCATCAGAACTCCGAAGTTAAGCGTGCTTGGGCGAGAGTAGTACTAGGATGGGTGACCTCCTGGGAAGTCCTCGTGTTGCACCCCCTCTCCTTCCCTTTTTTCTCAATATTTTTAGCGTTTAATTTTATAAACAACACCGACAACAACAACAACAACAACAACAATAATAATAATAATTATTATTTTTTTTTTAAAAAAAAAATAAAATTCTCTTGGCCCTTGCCATCGTTTATTTTATTTTTTTAAACACAGAATCCCTTTTCAATTGAAGTTCTGCGGTGAAACGGAGGGGCGCGGTCCCATCACTTCGGATTGCCGATCTATCTTGTCTTTGTCCGCTATTGTAACCCATCAATTTATTGCAGCGTCTGTGCATCTCCATCGGGTGCGATCATACCAGCACTAAAGCACCGGATCCCATCAGAACTCCGAAGTTAAGCGTGCTTGGGCGAGAGTAGTACTAGGATGGGTGACCTCCTGGGAAGTCCTCGTGTTGCACCCCCTCTCCTTCCCTTTTTTCTCAATATTTTTAGCGTTTAATTTTATAAACAACACCGACAACAACAACAACAACAACAACAATAATAATAATAATTATTATTTTTTTTTTAAAAAAAAAATAAAATTCTCTTGGCCCTTGCCATCGTTTATTTTATTTTTTTAAACACAGAATCCCTTTTCAATTGAAGTTCTGCGGTGAAACGGAGGGGCGCGGTCCCATCACTTCGGATTGCCGATCTATCTTGTCTTTGTCCGCTATTGTAACCCATCAATTTATTGCAGCGTCTGTGCATCTCCATCGGGTGCGATCATACCAGCACTAAAGCACCGGATCCCATCAGAACTCCGAAGTTAAGCGTGCTTGGGCGAGAGTAGTACTAGGATGGGTGACCTCCTGGGAAGTCCTCGTGTTGCACCCCCTCTCCTTCCCTTTTTTCTCAATATTTTTAGCGTTTAATTTTATAAACAACACCGACAACAACAACAACAACAACAACAATAATAATAATAATTATTATTTTTTTTTTAAAAAAAAAATAAAATTCTCTTGGCCCTTGCCATCGTTTATTTTATTTTTTTAAACACAGAATCCCTTTTCAATTGAAGTTCTGCGGTGAAACGGAGGGGCGCGGTCCCATCACTTCGGATTGCCGATCTATCTTGTCTTTGTCCGCTATTGTAACCCATCAATTTATTGCAGCGTCTGTGCATCTCCATCGGGTGCGATCATACCAGCACTAAAGCACCGGATCCCATCAGAACTCCGAAGTTAAGCGTGCTTGGGCGAGAGTAGTACTAGGATGGGTGACCTCCTGGGAAGTCCTCGTGTTGCACCCCCTCTCCTTCCCTTTTTTCTCAATATTTTTAGCGTTTAATTTTATAAACAACACCGACAACAACAACAACAACAACAACAACAATAATAATAATAATTATTATTTTTTTTTTAAAAAAAAAATAAAATTCTCTTGGCCCTTGCCATCGTTTATTTTATTTTTTTAAACACAGAATCCCTTTTCAATTGAAGTTCTGCGGTGAAACGGAGGGGCGCGGTCCCATCACTTCGGATTGCCGATCTATCTTGTCTTTGTCCGCTATTGTAACCCATCAATTTATTGCAGCGTCTGTGCATCTCCATCGGGTGCGATCATACCAGCACTAAAGCACCGGATCCCATCAGAACTCCGAAGTTAAGCGTGCTTGGGCGAGAGTAGTACTAGGATGGGTGACCTCCTGGGAAGTCCTCGTGTTGCACCCCCTCTCCTTCCCTTTTTTCTCAATATTTTTAGCGTTTAATTTTATAAACAACACCGACAACAACAACAACAACAACAACAACAATAATAATAATAATTATTATTTTTTTTTTAAAAAAAAAATAAAATTCTCTTGGCCCTTGCCATCGTTTATTTTATTTTTTTAAACACAGAATCCCTTTTCAATTGAAGTTCTGCGGTGAAACGGAGGGGCGCGGTCCCATCACTTCGGATTGCCGATCTATCTTGTCTTTGTCCGCTATTGTAACCCATCAATTTATTGCAGCGTCTGTGCATCTCCATCGGGTGCGATCATACCAGCACTAAAGCACCGGATCCCATCAGAACTCCGAAGTTAAGCGTGCTTGGGCGAGAGTAGTACTAGGATGGGTGACCTCCTGGGAAGTCCTCGTGTTGCACCCCCTCTCCTTCCCTTTTTTCTCAATATTTTTAGCGTTTAATTTTATAAACAACACCGACAACAACAACAACAACAACAACAATAATAATAATAATTATTATTTTTTTTTTAAAAAAAAAATAAAATTCTCTTGGCCCTTGCCATCGTTTATTTTATTTTTTTAAACACAGAATCCCTTTTCAATTGAAGTTCTGCGGTGAAACGGAGGGGCGCGGTCCCATCACTTCGGATTGCCGATCTATCTTGTCTTTGTCCGCTATTGTAACCCATCAATTTATTGCAGCGTCTGTGCATCTCCATCGGGTGCGATCATACCAGCACTAAAGCACCGGATCCCATCAGAACTCCGAAGTTAAGCGTGCTTGGGCGAGAGTAGTACTAGGATGGGTGACCTCCTGGGAAGTCCTCGTGTTGCACCCCCTCTCCTTCCCTTTTTTCTCAATATTTTTAGCGTTTAATTTTATAAACAACACCGACAACAACAACAACAACAACAACAATAATAATAATAATTATTATTTTTTTTTTAAAAAAAAAATAAAATTCTCTTGGCCCTTGCCATCGTTTATTTTATTTTTTTAAACACAGAATCCCTTTTCAATTGAAGTTCTGCGGTGAAACGGAGGGGCGCGGTCCCATCACTTCGGATTGCCGATCTATCTTGTCTTTGTCCGCTATTGTAACCCATCAATTTATTGCAGCGTCTGTGCATCTCCATCGGGTGCGATCATACCAGCACTAAAGCACCGGATCCCATCAGAACTCCGAAGTTAAGCGTGCTTGGGCGAGAGTAGTACTAGGATGGGTGACCTCCTGGGAAGTCCTCGTGTTGCACCCCCTCTCCTTCCCTTTTTTCTCAATATTTTTAGCGTTTAATTTTATAAACAACACCGACAACAACAACAACAACAACAACAATAATAATAATAATTATTATTTTTTTTTTAAAAAAAAAATAAAATTCTCTTGGCCCTTGCCATCGTTTATTTTATTTTTTTAAACACAGAATCCCTTTTCAATTGAAGTTCTGCGGTGAAACGGAGGGGCGCGGTCCCATCACTTCGGATTGCCGATCTATCTTGTCTTTGTCCGCTATTGTAACCCATCAATTTATTGCAGCGTCTGTGCATCTCCATCGGGTGCGATCATACCAGCACTAAAGCACCGGATCCCATCAGAACTCCGAAGTTAAGCGTGCTTGGGCGAGAGTAGTACTAGGATGGGTGACCTCCTGGGAAGTCCTCGTGTTGCACCCCCTCTCCTTCCCTTTTTTCTCAATATTTTTAGCGTTTAATTTTATAAACAACACCGACAACAACAACAACAACAACAACAATAATAATAATAATTATTATTTTTTTTTTAAAAAAAAAATAAAATTCTCTTGGCCCTTGCCATCGTTTATTTTATTTTTTTAAACACAGAATCCCTTTTCAATTGAAGTTCTGCGGTGAAACGGAGGGGCGCGGTCCCATCACTTCGGATTGCCGATCTATCTTGTCTTTGTCCGCTATTGTAACCCATCAATTTATTGCAGCGTCTGTGCATCTCCATCGGGTGCGATCATACCAGCACTAAAGCACCGGATCCCATCAGAACTCCGAAGTTAAGCGTGCTTGGGCGAGAGTAGTACTAGGATGGGTGACCTCCTGGGAAGTCCTCGTGTTGCACCCCCTCTCCTTCCTTTGGTCCACCCAAGATGCCCCAAGTGCCCAAGTGCCCATCATAGATTTATATATATAATAAATGTATAGATATATATACATTGGAGGCCCCACTATTTTATTTGTTTATTGCTTTATAGTATATATGCATATGTACATTCTTCTCTTTATCCGATATGGCACTAAACTTTTGGCACATACTACACTAACATTGTTGAGATTGCACCTTAAGTTCTATAGTAATACACTTGTGCTATGATGTACTATTTTTATTAATTTTTAGTCTTAAAAGATATATGTCACAGGGGTAAGCAGCATTTCATGTCATAGGATAAGTTGAATCTTCGTTCCTACAGCACAGATTAACCATTGGGCTATATTAACCATTCAACACAGCAAACTCACTCACACCTTACTGTTGTCAAAAACAATTCATTAATTTTTGCGTCCAATTTATTTTTTTACTTGATTTTTTAAACTTTTTGAAAATAATTCACCGTTCTTGAGTTAGCTTACTTGAATAGCCACAGAAGATTGTCTTATGTAATTAAAGATTATAAACTAGATCAATTTAACTCAGATAAAAAATCTATTTGTTCTCATATTTTCGAACCTCAAATTAGTCCTTGGGGTTTTGGGTTGATGATTTTCACAACCTAGTATTTTCCGTCACCTTTCTTTGTAAACAATCAAGTTCAACAATTTTGCCAATATGTTAGATAGCCCACTGTTCTCTACAATGGAATGTGTCCATATATGACTTGGGTTCACTTCTTTTGCATTGAGATTTCATGATTCAATATAACTTCAACAATGTCAATGTTCAGCTTCATGCAAAACTGATGAAACTGTGCCTTCTTACTGTCTACTGGCAACCACCTCTCTCCACGGTTAATAAACACTTTTATCAATTATAAATCCTTTTACAGATGGTCTATTGGTATTTAAATTCCTGTTAGAACTATTCACAAGTAGTAATTGTTCAAATCTTAGATAAATACATATCTTTAGAAGTGTAAGTAGTGGTTGTCTGTGAGTGGTCCTAACCACGCCGAGGTGTGAGCAGGCTTAGTTAGCCCCAATTTGTTTAACTGAGACTTGTGTACACCCCTGTCTTTCTTAACGATTTAACTACTCATCTTGGCAATAAATAAATAAATAAAATAAAATAAAAATAATAATAATTCTTTTAAAGCTCAAGACAAGGAATGATTTTCTGAAACTTTGTTTTTTAAAATATGCTCACGACAATGTCTTTCAATTTCACTTTTTATTTTCAATGCAAGACAAAATGAAAATTGTGCTCTAAGCAAGTCCTTAAAATGTCCTCAAATAAGAGTTCTATTCTTAATCTTGGTTAGAAGATTTTTCACACGTATCTTGAAACCATTTTCATATGGTTTTCACAGTTACATATATGATATATCATGATGTTGACAACGTTTAAATGAACTTAATGAAACTATAAAGAAAGAATTGAATGCCTTACAGCCAAAGGTTGAATGTTTCTCATCGCATTATTAATTGCATTATTAATTGTACGACACTTCGCTTTTTATTAACTCTGTGGAGAGGGTTGTGTTCTCTTACAACTACGGGCTGTCACAGGAGTGGAGCGAAAGAAACTTAAAAAAAAAAGTTAGAATGGAGATGAGGAGCTTACACAAATAGATTACTCAGAGCTAATGCATAGTTAGAATAATTATATATATATATTTAATTTAAAATTAATAGATAATTAACATAAATTAAATTATGTTTTCATTAAAATTTAATAGATAATTTTAAAAAGTAATTGTATTTTTACTAAACATTTAATGCATACTAAAAAAATCTAATTATATTTCATTATAAATGTAAAACACAATTATGTTTTTATTGATAATTTAATTGATAATTACAAAAAACCATAATTATTCACTTATAAAATTTTAATATGTAATTACTAAAAATATAATTATAATCATAAAAATTAAAGATGCCAGTCAGAAAATGTTGGATATGGGAGTTCTGCAATTGTTGGATATCCAAAATTCTCTTAAACAAAAAAGTTTTACAATTTTTTTAATAATAAAATCCCATTTCCACTTCAAGTGGGAAGTGGGAACGAATATTCTTATACAATTTCATTCCTGCTTACCTAACAGCGCCTTTGAGTTTGTCACCTGTCTATGTATGGGTTATGGGAAAAGAAAAGCAAGTGAATTGATTGCGGTCTATTGCCTCCTTTTTCAACCTCTTAAAGAGGACTCTTTTAAGTTTGATAATCTCCTTTTTTTGCCAAGATGAGCGGCCTAACCGCTAAGACAGGGGCGTGCACAAGCCTCGGCGGAGCAAGTGGGAGCGGGGCCCGCGCACACATGGGCGCAGGGACCACCCGCACACAACCACTACTCACACTCCCAGAAATATGCCCTCACCCAAGATTCGAACTCTCACCACTTGTGAAGGCTTCTATTGGGGACCCGATTACCAATAGACCACATGGTCGTTGGTTGATAATCTCCTTTACCATTGGGTTGGAACCATTTAGCTACAAATTCTCATCCATCACATTCTTCCATCTACAAAATTATCATAAGCTTCCAAATTGATGGACTTATTATTTTTTACTAGCTTTCTAAAGAAGATATTCTTCATTTATATATATATATATATATATATATATATATATATATATATATATATATATATATATATATATATATATGATGAGTGCATTTTATATAGATATTTAATATACCCTATTACACTTGTGTTTTCATAATTATTTATTATAAATTGATGCTATTTTGGGTATGTGTGCTTAATTGTACAAACAATCAAATCTTGGGACGAAAACAACAAGTTTGGATCAATTTCGGCACAAAACAAACCTGGAATACACTTTTTGTGGCAACCACGGTCGGGAAGCAAGCCCATGCTTCCGGCCATGCAATTTATAGCACTTAGAGAACTTCAGCTTAACTAAGAAAACACACCCATGCTTGAAAGCAAGGACAGGAAGTATGGGCATGCTAATGGCCGTGCATTTCATTCTGCCCTTAGCACCATCGTGCTCTTCAAGCACTGACAGTAAACACGGCTTGTGCACTTTACAGGTCGAGCTACAGTCACGTCGAAAACAAGTTGCAAGACATCTTGAGAATAGCGCCGTCAAGAGCATGGCCGTGCTTACATTTGGATTACCCATATCACTCAACTGATATGCACTAAAGTTATGGTTATGCTTTTGTGGTACTGATGATTACCCATATGGCCCAACTTAATATATATCATATCTCCTACTTCAAACTCTTTGTATTATATTTTCTTTGTCAGCTAATTGCTTCATCCAGTTCCTAGCCTAGGATAAGTTTTTTCTGAGTGACTTTAGAATAGATTTCCTTGCTAGCAAGCTCCTGACAAACACATCAAATTTAGTACATGAAACTTTATTTCGAATATGCATTTGCGATCATTTCATATAGACAATTTTATAGGGGAACACCTTAATTGAGGTATGCTAACTTATACTATACCACCATTATGTTAAGGATAATCATTTAACCAACTCCCGGGAATTTTCTCCAGTCATACACTTGAGATACTACTCCAAACACCAGTTCACCGCTTTTGTTTGACCATCCATTTGGCCCCTATAATCTGACAACTCATTACAAAATTTTCTAACAAATATTAGATCTTAATCACTGGTTATAGTCCAAGATTAGTGAGATTTGAAATTTGGGTCTTGTTGTAGGTACTCAATTAAAAGAGAAATTTCTAAATCCTCTTTCCAACTCTTTTAAATTTTATTACAAATGTTTGAATCTACTATAATTTGCCATTAGTGATATTTTCCTTAATAAAGCATTAGATACTTGTGTCTTCCACTACTTTTTGTACATAATTTTAAAATAATATCCCACCAAGTTGCCCAGCCACTTTTGTTGAGTTGGTGTGGTGACTTTCTGCTAAAGCAGAAATTTTAAACCTTGCTTATCTGTTTTGATTTTGAAACGCCTAGCCAATAATATCCCACTAAGTTGGCCAGCCACTTTTGTTCAATTGCCATCACTATTGCCAACATCTCTTTTTCATCTATGGATAAAGATTGATCTTCTTAGACAAAGCTTTTCATAAGTGTTTAAATATGCTACATTTTATATTACTTTTATGTACATTTTCCATGCATATTCGATAAAAATGCCTTACTTGTACTTAATTCATTGTATGCTGGTTTATAAGGAATGCAAAAGGTGATCGTACAACGAGAAAGCATTTGAAAGTGCTTTGATGCCAAAATGAAGAAGCTCGGAGCTAAAAACGACCCGTGCGGGCTACCATATGCTTGCGTGCAAAGTTGGTTGTTTGATTAGTATTTAAATATGCTAGATTTTATATTGTTTTTATATACACTTTGCATGCATATTCGTTGAAAATGCCATCACTTGTACTTAATTCATTACGGGCTAATACGGGACATATGGAATTTCTAATACGGGACATATGGAATTTCCATAATACTATATGACTGAGCATATAGATTTTTTCAGTAAGCTTGATTTCCATCACAGTTACCCAATATGGGCATCAATATATATGCCCATATGCTTACTCCCATGAGGGGAACCTATTTAACATTCTTTTTAGGCTTCAGAAAGAAGGATTTTCATTGGGGACAACTTGGGAGCTACTATCGGAGGGGGAAGGGGCCCAAAAAGATACACCACTTGAACCACATTGCCGACCATAGGAAGCTGGCAAGCATTTAAGGGGACCAATTTGGAAGAGCTAGGAACCACATTGCCGACCATGTTGTGTCAACATGGTTTCTTTGGACATTCTTCTTCCATTCATCAAGATTGCATAGTTAAGGGAGTTTTCTATGTCTATGTTCATTGTCTTGTATTTCTTTTTGTTGGATTTGTGTTCCCCTTTCATGGGGAACTAATTTGTTAGATATACATGTGGATCTCCTAAGCCAGTGTGGCTGCCCCTATGGCTTATAGAAGACCTCCAAAACTGCTACACACCACCATCTTTACTTCCTTTCTTCCAAATAGCCTTTACATATCCTAGCTGCACCAAAGCACACAATACACACAACATTAGTGTATATATCTGATAAAACCATGCTTAATCCACACAAAATGCAATAGTAAAATATGTATAAATAAACACTTATTAGTGGTAGTTCTTTCTACCACCTTTTATGACATTTTCCCTAAAGGACATTCACTAATGAATCTAACTTCCTGATTTTATTCCACAGATTTTTTCACAAGACTAATGGCCAGTTAGCTATTACCTCTCTAAGCTCCAAGTGATTCCACTACTAGGGTTTAGTGAGAAATAAATGTGGTTTCCAAGACAAAAAGTGAAACTATACTTAGGTTTAAGGAAATTTATACTTACACTCATGTCCTTCGTGTCTACAAATTCTCAAATTGATATCATGGATTATCATCAATCATGCATCAAACCATAACCATATACACAAGTAAACCCCTGCCCTACACGTGAATCGTACATTGTCCTTAATGTACACAATGTATGCATGTAATGAAATTAGCAAGGTATAGCATATTAAGGAGAGAGAGTTGGGGATTTATCTGAACAGGGAGAGCGATGTTGACACTCTCAAGGTTGGAGTTCCATTGCCATACAACCATGAAATCCCAAAAGCCTAAGAATGGAAAAGGTTGTGATAGTGCCACGGGAGGTCAAGGTTGCTCATAGCATCCCCATGGCACGCAACATGTCAACAATGATGGTGGTAAGACCCCTGATCGTCTACATCTTCCTGGTCCTCTCTAAAAGACCCATTTCCTGGATAAGCCAAGAGATGTACAGACTCAAGAAAATGGCTCTAACTCAAAAATCCATTCCTTAGTGTTGCAAAAAGTCTGCAATGGTGAAGAAAAATCCATCTACCATGTTAAATAGGTAGAGGAAATCCCTGCTATTGACAATGTTTGTGCAATATCTTTGCCCTATCAATGATCTGCTTAGGAGAGCATGTACATACCTCAATGCTGATTCGATGCCAACAACGCTCTTGCTAACTACTTAACCTCTTCGGTTTGAAAGATTATAAACAACCTTGGGGATTTTTCCATCAGAATAGTCCAAGGACTATACCTAGTGATTATGGTAGTCAAAATTCAAATTTTAATTTGGATAGCCTATACCAATCAAACTTTAGTCTAAAAAACAGACTAGGTTTCCTAAATATCTAGAGAGTTCCCAGTAATAAAAATAACTATGGAAAAAGATTCCATAATATATTGCATATTTATCAAAGTAGACTTATAAGCCAAAGAGATGTCAAGACACCAAGTATCATGCCAGAAGTCAATATTGCTCCAGAGATTTGTTCTAAAGACCTTTACAACCATATAGAGAGATTTATATGTTTTAGAAGGTTTAGTCAAACTGACAGGATCCCAAACTATGAAGTCCTCATATTTATCTTAGAAAATATTAACTACATCTAATTATCATCAGAATTAAGAATTGCAAAGAAATTTTTAGCCATCAAGGACTCCTTACAAAATTCAAGGTTCCTCGCACACAAAATATATTAAACTCTTTCATTTTTTTAGTTGTCAGTTATAAAAGATAAATAATTTCACATTCATACAAGCATATATACATCTATGTAATTCAAATAACATGAGCAGTTTAAGGAGCAACACGCCTGTTTTTAACCAGAGGCAAATGGACATCTTCATTTTGAGCCAAGGAAGTACTAATTTAAAGTGTGTGAAAGGGATTTAGGGATTTACTTGTTAATGTAGACCTATGAAGACTTATTATAGTAATGGTTTGGGAGCTTGTCAGTCTAGAAAATGACAAGTGTTGAGTAATTTTTCTTCTTGATCTAGTGGTTGTATTGCTTTAGTCATTGCTTCTATTACAAATGTTTTGAGCAAAATCCTTTACTATGTAGCAATATGAACACTTAGAGATGGTTTCTGTTAATAGCTAGGGGCCTAATAGTGGTTAAAATTTTTTATTTCTTTGAAACATAAAGAACTGCCACCTTTAAAATGGGCAGCTATTCATGTAAAGTCAGATACCATATATGCTCTATAGTAAAGAAGGGCTGCCACAAGAGATATATTTAAAATATTGTTCATGTAAATAGCAAAGGATAGTAGAAAAAACTACCACTCTTGAAGCATGAAAGCAAGTCTTGAGTAGTAAAATACACAATATCACTCTTGAGCAGTTGCAAATGTAGAATTAAGTACCAAAGTGTGCAAATATGCAAAATGTTGATCCCACAAAGACAATGAGTACTACCTTTCTTTTTATTATCTTGCCAATTAATAATAGAAAATTTGATTCAAGAATTAAAAGAAGATTAAACTAATGAAAAATCAATCAAAGAAGATTAAAACACAAAGGTATTATGTGTATCCAAAAATGATCTCAACATGAAGAATAGCAATTGGATCATGAATCCATCTATGATTTCCCTTGCTTGAAGAACTATCTAAAAGAAGACATTCTCAAGATCGTTGGATAGTTGAGACTCTTAACATACGCTACTCTTTTTCTCAAGTCGACTAATATATAATCCTATAAGGATGGATTAAAATATCTTTCTCATCCCCTTAATCCTACACTTACATCACCATTCCATTCATCATTTTATTAAGTTTAGCTCTAATCTAGAATGGCCCGGTGGGCTTGTCAAACTCAGCTATATCTCACTCTATCATATAGAGACTCAATCACCCCCTTTAAATTTTGTAAGATCTATTATGTAACGGATTTTGCAATCTCAAATGCATGGGTGAAACATGAATCAATGCTCTCATATACTAAATTCAAGATATTCAAACATTCATAATTGAATCACAATATCAAGAGAAATATATTGATAGATAAGAAACCATATAAGAAAGATTCATCTATGATTTCATCACAATCCATGAACTTATGAATCTAGTTCCTCATCATTATATATAAATCATAACAAAACTCAAGATCAATCTAAACAAATGTGAAAACATAGATACTCCCTCGAGCTATCACGTGCCTTCTTGAGTCAATGGACCCTTTCCAATGAGACTTGCTTTGAAATTATTCAAACCTTTGATCTTCACTTCAACTAATGCTTTCGAACTCCATACTCCATAGCCAAGATTGCTCCATGACCAAGTATCTCCTCATTTAGTATGCCAATGTTATCTATGAAATCCCCTCAAAGCTCTTTCAAAATTCCAAGAATAAGTCCAAACAAAAAAGTGCTCTATTTCTCATGCATCTCTCAATTTAGAAGCTCAAAATCGGGCCTAACTATGAGGTCAACAACAACCATGGCTAAGCCACGTAGTAAAATTTGGAGCACGCTTGAATGAAGCCATGGCCATGCTTTTGAGGAACCATAGGCATGGTTCTAGACTGTAGTCTTCTCCGAAAATGATCTTCTTGAAACACATCCTCCAACCAGGGTTATGGTTTTGAAGAACCACGACCATAGTTTAGGCTATGGACTTCTCAGCCTTCGGCTTTGGTTATGGTCTCGAGATCAAGTATAGGACATTATACATGGACATGATAATCCCCATGGTGATTCAAAATGCATTTTTCCTCTTGATTTTTCTCTATAATAATGCTCCCAAATCCATACTTTTTCTCTTGAGATGATAATTAAGGCCTAAAACACAAAGTAAATGAATTAAGTATTAGAATTGATTAATTCCATCAAACATAAAAAACAAATGCTCCAAATATTGATACAAAAAGGTATACAATCAAGCACTTACCAAATACTTGGAAAAAAAAATATTTGATTAGTGTTAGTGTTTAATAAACCCATTTTCACACAGCTAGATCTGAGTTCAAAGAGAGTAAAGTAGTGAGGGCTAAACACACATGCATCTTGAATTTTTCTTTGGATCATTGAGACTCTCATATTTTTAAGGCCTGAGATGAAGCACTTTTATGATTTAATCCATTTTATTTACTTGAGGATAGACAAGTACTTAAGTGTGGAGATATTTGATAAATACTTGAATATTCATGTTTTAATACCATAAATTGATGTAGTTAACTTGTTCTTTTGAGCAATTTGATTGTTTTTAG
Source organism: Dioscorea alata (assembly GCA_020875875.1). NCBI lineage: Eukaryota > Viridiplantae > Streptophyta > Magnoliopsida > Dioscoreales > Dioscoreaceae > Dioscorea > Dioscorea alata. The sequence goes on along the minus strand of CM037025.1, from coordinate 10,095,889 downwards.
TACTTAAGTAGTTTTTTTTTTGTATTCAGGCCATAAATTATGTGTTCAAAAGAAAGAGAAGAAAACTTAGGATAATTCTGAGCCAAATTTAATCCAGTATTGTAGCCACAAAAGGAAACAAGGGCGCAACACATCCTCATGTTGAATATTTATTGAAGACTCAATTGTGTTGAAGTGTAGAAAATTCCCAAGAGTGAAATGAGGTCAACATAGCCATGTAAATGAACCCCTCAAAATTTAGCTATATCAAGGCTGTGTTTCCCTAGGTATTTTTAGGGTTTTGCTTCAAGGATAAGTACATGGCTTGTAATACACCCTGCGTTTAGTTATGATTTGTGGTTGTTTAGAGATTTTGAGGGACTTCTTTGAAGAGTTTTGATGAGAGTTTTTTAACTGAACTTGTTGAGGGTTTAAGGCGTTGTTAAGAAGAGAGATGCTGCATGGTTATTTTGAGGAGATATGAACTACATAGCGAGACAGGCATAGATTTCTAGGAAGTTTTCATTATGTTTTTTATTTTTACATCGCTTACCTTAGATTGTATTTTAAACTCTCTTAAGATAAGGAGCTAAACATCTTAGGACATTCTGATTGATGAACCCTATGATGAACTTGTAATTGAACTTTGTTATTTCGGGTTTATTAGAGAGCTTTTATTGATGATTCATTTGTGTTTTTAAATCTCATAAATTAAATTATAGTTAGAGCTCTAATTTGTATAATTGCGATTAAGAAATCTGATTTCATACAGATCTACTATAGGTAAAGGGGTTGTAGGCAAGCTTGGAGATAGAGTGTCTCAAACTCTCCGAATTAGGATAAAACCGAATAGAGGGCCTCATAAAGCGTTTAATGCAATTGTAGGGAGAATTATGTTAGGAAGAGATTCACCATTTTTTTAATGAGATTAGGTGCTAATAGCCTTAGAAAAGTATTGTCATAATCTAGAAGTCTCTATTGTTCATCTGGATACCTCATTTCTATGATTGATTGTTTGTTCCCCAATAGTACCTACTGATTTATTTAATTCTTAATTTAGTGTTTACCTTCATTTATATCTATAGGTTAGATACTAATAACAAAAAAAATAGTTAGTACTAATAATTCCAATCCTCATAGGATAACAACCTTACTCATTCACTATATTATTTGTGCAACTAGTGTACATGCTAGCCCTTGGCGAGTTAGTCAGGGATGGAAAGCATCCCAAAACTCTTCTCTCTCTATCTTTTATAGCTTAGAAATAAGATAGAACACGAACTTGACATAGGCATGTGTGGCTGTGTGATTGATTGATAAGTTATTTTGAGCAAAACCCTCAACAAAATACATGAACATGTAACTCTTCTCCTAGCCATGTTAATGAACATGCCTGCCAACACGGGTGAGTTGCAGCCCTGCATCTCTCGGAATGGACTACCCTTTTTAACTTTGGTGTGTGCTATCGAGTTTCAAGAATAGGAAGTAATACGGCCATGAGCACACTAGCTTATCTACCCATGTAGCCTTATGGAGATTCAGTTTTTCCTTAAAACAACTCTAAACAGTTCAAATTCATTCCTTTTTCTCCAAACATGTAAATTCGTATATGAATACAAAAGAAAGAAACAAAGTAAGTCCTAGAATTAACCAAATCCATCATGGGAACTAGCAAAGTGCATCAAATATTGACTGAGAACTATATATAACAAGCACTTATCAGATAAATCTAGTTTTGCCATGACTCTCTCACCAAAAAAACAAGCATGAATATGTATCCCTAACTGGTTGACCTTGATTTTATTCTTTTTTTTTTTCTTTGGCTTGTATCCTGAAATATTTCTTGGATACCAAGCTTTAATCCCTTTATGTGTATGAGTCACAAAGTTGACCTCCTTTGAATTTGATACTTAAAGACTTTGACTCTTCATGTTTGTGAAACATTTAGGTTTTTAACTTATGGAACATTTTATATTTTTACTTCTTTATATCATAGAAATTTAGAATTACAATTGTCATTCATTTGAGATGTTCATTTCTTGACTCTTTCATGCTTTTATGTTTTGAATTGATATTTAAATCATCAAGTCATGACCCCTTCATATCATCAAGTCTTTAACTTGATTCTTTTTACTTGTTTATTATCATTCAACACTTTTTTTGTTTCGTATCTTAAGCTTGAGATTCTATCACTTCACTAACTTGAAACTTTGCATCCATTAACTTTTGAGAGACCTTATATGAATTTTTTTAATCAACAATGAGTTTGTGAATTGTCACATGAGTTTGTTTTCTTCATCATTGCATGATGTGCCTCTCTTTCCATCATTAAATAAAATAAATATCTACTCTCATCACATAAAGAACCTTTCTTCTTCTTCTTCTTCTTCTTCTTCTTCTTCTTCTTCTTCAGAAAGCCTCTTATGTTCTTCATTGTTTAGAAGTGATCTCTCCTCTTTATTGCTCGAGGGTACCTTTGTTTTTCATTGCTTGAAGGGGTCTTTTCTCTTGATTGGTTGAGAGAGGCTTTTCTTTATCCATGTATGGAACAATCTTTTCTCTTCATTGGTTGAGAGTGTCTTTCCTCTTCATAAGTTAAGGGAATTCCTTTTCTTTATACATGAGGGCTCTTATCATTATTTTCTTGGGTGTAGGTAACTGGTGTTAGTGTTGAGAAACCATACACTACATTGATCACCCTTTTATGCATAGGTATCAAGTTTAAGTAGTGAGAGACAATGCACCACATTGATCATACTTTTAGATATATTTCCTTTTAATCACTATTAAGTGTCAAATGATAGTAGTGAATTGCATTGATTACCTTAATTACTTTAAGCTTTAAACCTTGTAAGCTTCAAAAGGCAATGCAACTCCTTTAAAGAGAGTTGAACACTGGTTACGTCTTATGCTTGTATATTGTTTTCATTAGTCCTTGTGAGTATTGAGAGGCAAGTGAAGTCCTCTTAAAAAGACTAGTCAAGCACTGCTTTGGCCTTACGTTAATGGTCATCAGCATTGTATGTTGTTTTTGATCAACCTTTATGAATATCAAGAGGTAATGGTGAACTCTTTTGAAGAGAGCAATCAAATGTTGTTTTGACCACACAGTAGGTCTTTAGCTTCAAATTTTGTGTTCATCATCTCTTGTGAATCTGTGATTGTTACGAGGAAATAATTAAACTCTATTAAATAGAGTAGCCAAACATTGCTTTAACTTCAAAATAGACAATATGTTGTCTATATTGATTTTTATGAGTGCCAAGAGACAATAGTGAGACTTCATTGAAAAGATTAATCAAACATGAGTTTGACTTAGCAATAAGTTTTTAGCTTCAAAGGATTGTCATTATTAACCATTACGAGTATGAAGAGATAATGTGAGACTCATTCTAGGAGAGTAGTTAAATATTGTGTTGAACTAATAATAGTATTTGGGCATTAAAAGATTGTTTTCATGAACCCTTGTGAGTGCTCAGAACCAATGATATGACTCTTTAAAATAGCAATCAAACATTGCTTTAACCTCATAATAGGTCTAAACTTGACATGCTTTTCTCATTGATCGTTGTGAGTGTAAGAGGTAATGGTGAGATACTTTTAAAGAGAACGATCAAATACTACATTAAACTCATAATAAGTTTTAATTTGGTTTCGAAGGTTTTCTTGTATTTTGCCTCACTTCTTTCTTTGGTTTCTTCTAAGTTTTTCCTTTTTTTCTCTAGTTTTCTTGTTTTTTTTTTTATTCCCGATTGCGATCTCTCTTTTTCTATTTTATCAAGATCAAAATTTTCACCTCTCATTTCCAATCTTGGATTTTTTTACTTTTAATTTCATTATCTAATCCTATAATTCAAACTATCTTTAAAAACATGAGAAAAATGTAATGTTTTATGGTCCATGATGTATTTACCACTTTCACAGTAGGAGAGAAGTAACTCTTTTCTTGAGAGGATGAGGGAGGTGCTCCTCTTTATTAAAAAAAACTAATAATAATTAAATTAATATAAATATTTGAAATAGAAAGTAAAAAATGCATATGATTACAGAAGATAACATCAAAAGAAAAAATGATATCAACTTTATGAGCCATGTAAATTATTTCCCAAATTAATCATGATATATAACTTTTTTTTTGTTTTAAACAAAATCTGAAAGGATATGATCCTAAAATATTATATTTAATCTAATATTTGTTAGGAAATTACATAATTGGTCGCTAAACTATTCATGAGTTCCTATTTTGGTCACTAAACTAAAAAAAATTCTATTTTTATCACTTAACTTATGATTCCTTTTAATCTGGTCACTGTCACTTACAGTGTTAACGACGATCTAACGTGGCTCACTATGTCATGATGCACTCGCCACGTCATCTCAGCCCCCCAGCCCCCCCCCCCCCCCTAAAGAAAGTTTTTCCTTTCTTTTTTATTTCTTTTTCCTTTCTCATTTCTTTCTCCTTCCTTCTCAAATCCCTTGCTGATCACTATACACTATCTAACCAGCATGACATCAGTCGGTAGAGTAAGGGATCGCAAGAATGGTGGTCACAAGGATGATGAGGCTGAGGTATATTCCCTTTCTTTTAGTTCCAACAACTAAATTCTATTCATAAAGGCAAAAGTAACTTGAAACAAAAGGAAGATATATGAATCCAAATTTTATAGAGTGCAACTCCCAGTCGCCAAGTTACAAATGATCTTAAACAGTGAATCCTACAAAATTATATAACAGTATAACAAGAAAGATATAGAACTTTGATAAGTGCTCGTGTATAAGTGATATGAAGTATACTTTTCTTGCATTGAGCATCATTTTTTCTCAGATTTTATCACTCATTTGTGTGTATTTGTGTTTTTTTGTGCATTTAGGATTATGGAGATGAGTTGGAAGGAAAAAGGCAAAAATAGATCATGGACGCAATGGTTGAGGAGACTCTTGGACTAAGCAAGAACCAAGGCACAAGTTGTAGACATGTGAGTGTGTGCCAACCACCAAAGTGCTAAAGTGATGATACAAATTGGATGCGCACAAAGGCATTCACACTCATATAGTCCAACTTGTGTAATATTGAAGAGCTTCATCAATGTGTTGAGAACAAGAGGCGACGTGATCTATCACGTAGTTGTGTGCCCAACTTGGCGGCCTCAATGAAGAGAATGAAGTCGGGAGCAATTTTGGCGTGAGTATTATAGCAGTTTTCTGCCACAAAACACTACAGTAATTCACTGTAGCATTTACAGTTCATAACACGCAAGAAATCCAATTTCAGAGAATCCACACGAGCGTGTGGAAATTCCACACGGCCGTGTGGATGCCCGATTTCAGGCCTATAAATAGTGCGATTTGAGATTTATTTGGGGATCTTTTTCCTATCTCTCGCCCATCTTTTGGAGAGAGCGCAGCTAGGGTTTGGAGAGGTTTTTACGAGACTTTAGGAGTGGTTCTACAACATTGACATCGACATCCTTCGAAGGAAAGTTATTGGGGAAGCTTTCAATAACATCTATTTGGCAATGTGTACCCTAGGCTCGACAGAGGAGTCCTTGGAGAAGACGAGGCGACTCTTGAAGACCATCGACATGGACGCCAAGGGGATTATCTTTATGGTTTACATACATATGATTTCGATTTCATTATTGATTTTGTATTGCTCCTTGGAGAGCTAAACCCCTAGTGGGTGCTTGGACTTGTAAACCGTAGGATGATTTTGTTTCATTGATTTTTATTATGCTTGTTTAATTGATGATTTAATTGAGTTTCAATCTTGAATGCTTATTGTGTTGATTTTCCCTTAGATGTGGCACTAGAGTTGAGAATCCATCTAGGTAATCCATTGAAGGTGTGACAACTTTATTAGGATTAGACTAAGTGAGATTGAAGAGGGTCGAGAAGGTGAGTTGAGAGGTAGCGGAATGTCCCTTGTCCCTTCCGACCTAATTTATCCTACCTCCACATTACAAGAGTTCTTTGCGGTCATAATAAAGTGAAGTGTTAAGAGATGAACTCCACTAGGCTTAGTTGTGAGAGCAACAGAGTGAAATGTTGTAGTGAATTTTAGTGCTGGGGCTTAATTGTGACAAGGGGCCTTTCGCCTAGACCAAAGGGTTAGGTCTATATTAGGGAATAGGGTTTATCTCTTGGAGTCCTTAGAACCTTAAGCAGTCCCACACAGTGTGAGATGTTGAGAGTACTCCTTTCCACTGGGGCATAATGTAAAGGGTTAGTCAAGGTTGACCTTAGGTTTGGGACAGTGTATCTTTGGATTTTCATGACTCATTAAACATTAGTTAGGAGGCATAATATTAGTCCTGCACTTGAAACAATAGTTCTAGGGTGAGTATTGTCCGGGTGCCCCATCTTATCATTGCTTATCCTCTCTATTTACTCTTGCTTGCTTTCTTCTTTTCTTTTAATTTCTTTGCACTCTTACATTGATTTTACTCATTACAAATTTTTATATAGCTAAATAATGATATCTTTTGTTTCTAAGTAACTATTCCCTGTGGATTCAACTACTCACTCACTAGGGTGTATTTTATTGCTGCGATTACTCGTGCACTTGTGGAACACTCACACAAGGGGCCTTTCGCCTGGACCAAAGGGTTAGGTCTATATTAGGGAATAGGGTTTATCTCTTGGAGTCCTTAGAACCTTAAACAGCCCCACACAGTGTGAGGTGTTGAGAGTACTCCTTTCCACTGGGGCATAATGTAGAGGGTTAGTCAAGGTTGACCTTAGGTTTGGGACAGTGTATCTTTGGATTTTCATGACTCATTAAACATTAGTTAGGAGGCATAATATTAGTCTTGCACTTGAAACAATAGTTCTAGGGTGAGTATTGTCCGGGTGCCCCATCTTATCATTGCTTATCCTCTCTATTTACTCTTGCTTGCTTTCTTCTTTTCTTTTAATTTCTTTGCACTCTTACATTGATTTTACTCATTACAAATTTTTATATAGCTAAATAATGATATCTTTTGTTTCTAAGTAACTATTCCCTGTGGATTCGACTACTCACTCACCAGGGTATATTTTATTGCTGCGACGACTCGTGCACTTGTGGAACACTCACACAATGGGTTTGTCAAACTTATATGTAAAAGATTAAATAGTACATGCCATGAGAATATTCACATATATTGTTTTCTTTCAATAAAAAACAATAATGTAACAACAGACTTTTACTTACACACATAACTTGGAAGGTAACCCCACATTCTCCATACATGAAACTAATTACAATCGACTCCTAAAATGCGGTAATTAAATATCTTAACTAACTCTTTAAGAATACATAAAATAAAGCATTCATTGACTTCCAGATATTCACTAAAAATACATTAACTACTAATAAAGCACTAAAACATTTACTGTACTTGAGACCAACTTCTCCTCCACTTTGCTTCGTGCCATTTAACCTTCTTCAATAGTCTTCACTAGGATTTCAATATATGAATATAGATATACTTCAAAAATAAAAGAGATAGAAGAGCAAAGTATTAAAATCAACTTCGAGGTTTAAAAACTCATCAACATCATCATCAACTACTTCAAGCTTCTAAGAATTTAGTGTAGTCTCAAAGGAGTTGATCTGAATGGTGAGGTGAAGGATGCTTTCATTTTGTTATGTTAGTATTCATGCGGACTCTGAACAAGCCATGATGAGTTGTTCCAAAATGTTAATCCTGCTTTTATGGCTGCATCATGTGGGTGACCAACCTTCCATCTTGTCTTTTAAACAAAACAATGATTAATGCTAACCTTTGAGATCAAAACTTTGAAGGAAAATTTAAATTGTCTCAATATAATGGGTGTAAAATAGAGGAATGTAAAGGAGGAAAGGAGAGAGGAAGAACTAAAAGAAAAGGAACATACTTAGCTTCCTTATCCTTGCGACCACCATTACGGCGATCCCTTACTCTACCAATCAATGCCACTTTTATTGGATTGGGCACAATGATCAGGTTCAAGGGATTTGAGAAGGAGAGGAGAAGGAAAGGAGAAAGAAAGGACAAAGGAGAAAGGAGAAAAGAGAAAGGAATGAAAACAAAAGGAAAACTTTCTTTAGCCATGTGGCATTCGGGAGCTGAGATGACGTGGTGAGGTCATCATGAGAGGGTGAGCCATGTCAGATCACCATTAACGCCGTAGGTGATAGCGATTAGATTGAAAGGAATTCATAAGTTAAGTGATCAAAATTGATTTTTTTTTTTTTAAATTTAATGACCAATATAGGAACTCGTGGGTAGTTTAATGACCAATTATGTAATTTGATAATACAAGGAATGGGGTTGGAATTTAGGATATGATTTTCATGTTTCCATTTTAAAAAAGATAACAATTTTCATCTTTCCATATTATTTCACAGGAGCAAATCCTTTTGGGCTATATAATTTGATGGTTTCGCCCATTTCATCTCATCCCTAGAAATGAAAATGAAGATGATGGCTGCTTATGCAATTCTCCTCGCTTTCGCGCTTGTGGTGAGATATATCTCTCTATTCCCCTTCTCTTTTATTTTCTTTACCCTTTGACATTGCGTTCACTACAAAATTCTTTTAAATCTTTTTTATATATTTCATTACAGTATCATTGGCTTGATATATTATTATGTGTTTATGCGCCGCTTTGTTAAAGAAAATGACTACATAACTATGGACTACCCTTCATGAGGTTATATATTAGATTAGAAAATGATCTAAAAGATTTGTTTATTTAGTTAAATTTAATGACAAAATAGTTAATCATATAAAATTTTAATCCAAAGTTTTGTGAACAGAATTAAAGGTTAAGAAAACACTTTATATGTTAAATATTTCTTATAAAGCAAAATAAATTAATCAAACACAATATATATATAATTTATATTGTTAATAGTATTTAGAAACAACAATTTGATTCTGAAATGATTCAAAGCATAACTCTCCATGCAGATCACTCTTAAGTATATAGACTTTTAGTTGTTGAAAATCTAATTGATTTTATGTTTAATATCACAATGATTTTTGAGAAATATTAATTTAAGTTGAAAAGTTTATAAGTAGGGAAAATATTTTTAACCCCAAAATTAGTATAACAGTACTCTTTTGTTTCTTATGTACGGCATTTTAGTTTAATTTTCTAAAAATATGGTTTGCCTTAACATTTTAAAAATTAGTTTTATCTTCTAAATTTGCAGGTAGAAGTTACCCTAGTCAGGGCTAGGGTTGGTTCTTATTTCCCCATAAGTATTATTACTGAAATTATTTTTTAAAATAATTGAATTATTTAATTAATAATATTTAATTATCATAATATCAATTTTCTAACATCTTTCAATTCTTCTTATATTTACAGCTTAGAGGTGAGGGCTCCATTCCTTCATAACCTAAACATAGGTGTGTAAATGATACACCTCTATACGCAAGCTAGTCGAGTAGCTCAAGTAGTTGAGCGAGCCAAGTTCGAGTATTGTGATAACTTGACTAAAGTGCTTGCGAGCCTAATCGAGCATATATATATATATATATATATATATATATATATATATATATATATATATATATATATATATATATAATATTAGATTTATTTGATGAAAATCAAAGAGAAAACTTTCAAGCTCGAGTTGAGCTCTAGCTTAAGCATAATGTTTATGGTCATTTTTAGCATTTTCGAGCTTATTCAAACGAGCACGACTAGCTTGATTTGTGTACCGAGTCGAGCTATAAAATGAATACTCGATCGAGATCAAGCCGAGTATCAAGTACCGAATTTCTAGTTGAGCTAGAGCTCGAGCTCGCTCCTACTCGACTCGAGCTTGATCGATTACACCCCATGTAAATGTAGTGTTTTTTTTACGTTAATTACGTATATTTATTTTATGAACTATTTTCATTATTTTTTATAAAATATTATAATTACAAAGTAATATTATGACTTTCTTATTTATATACACATCTACAAGATTGGATTTTAATCTGTGGCTCTTCCAAATTAATTAAAAAAAAATCATATTGAGTGTAAATGGTTTTAAATTATTTATATTTTAATGATATGACATTTGGGTAATTTATTCATATAAGCATACAATAAAAACAAAAATATGTCTAGTAACGAATATATCCCAAAGTTGAAAAGAGATTGATCTTTTCTAGGGGTCATATTTTTACTAGATCACTAAACTTTAGCTCATCTTCACTTTCATCACCGAACTTCAATTTGTATCAATATGGTCACTCAACTTTAATTTAATTTCACTGGACAATAAATTAAATATTTCAACTCCCAATTGAATTACATGGGTGTATGAAAATCTGAGTCATTCCTTACTATGACACATTATTAAGTCTATTAAAGTTGCTTATATCATCGAAAAAGAACTACATCATTCATTTGGAGGCCAAAATTTCTTGATTTACTATCCGGTGAAATCAAATAAAAATTGAGTGACCAAATTGATACAAATTGAAGTTTGATGATTAAAATGAAAATGAGCTAAAGTTTAGTGACTTAGTAAAAATTTACTCATCTTTCCACTTTTCTCTTAAAAATTACATATATAAAGAAAGAGAGATATTAATATATATATAGACACACACATATATAAAAATGATTAATTATGTATATATGGATGCACATATAACCTTTGAGGGAAAAAGATACAAAAGGTAATTAATGGTAAATTTTTTTTACAAAAATATTTTAAATTGAAATGTTCATGTATATTATTTAACTTGGTTTTGAAATTTCCAATACTTGAACAATTACACAAAATTCCTGTGGTTATCAAAAAAAATTTGATGAACTTAGCCTCATAGTAATATTTATAAGAATGAGTGATTAATGCATATAAAGAAATATGATTTTTATGGTATCTTTTTGTTAGATCACATATCACCTTTATTTTTTATGGTATCTTTGGCGAATTTGGGAGAGTGTTCTTTACCAACTTGGATATATTCTTTCTCCGTCATAGCACTAAGAGAGCTATCGGCGATCTAGCTTCGGAGAGGAATCCTTCAAGACGTTGAGCGACCCATCAAGGCCATCATCACGTATTCAAACGGGGTTTATTCCATGGTTTTCGTTGCTTTACATTACATTATTCGTTTTGTAACTTGTCTCATAGAGGGCTAAACTGTAGCAGATATTTGGGCATGTGAACCCTAAGATCTTATCTTTGTATTGATTTATTTTGTGTTTTCTATTAAATCCGAATTTAATTGAGTTTCAGTCATGTTTTATCATTGTTTGCTTGCCGTATTAATCTTTGTGGTTTATTGGTTTGTATGAGTTGTTTGCCTTAGTAAGAGAGAGGTCTCCATTAAGGTTAGAACCTTAAGATTGAAGAGGGTTGAGAGGCTGAGTCATGAGATAGTGGAGTGTCCCCTTTCCTCTCAGATTAGTACATCCTATCTCCATATTCCCTTAGCTTTATGTAGCCATCTTTGGTGTGAGGTGTGAGATTGACAGATTTCTCTGTAGTGACCTTGTAAGTGGTTAGGGTTCTTTCACGTAGAAGTAGGGTTAGGTCTATCCTTAGGAATTGAGTGTACTCTTAGGAATCCTTAGAGTCTATTGCTGTCATATGTGGTATGAGGTGTTGAGATTGAGCGATTTCTCCACCAGGACCTCGTAGAGGACTAGTATCTGTGGACTAGAGGCAGTGAGTGACCTATTATTCTTGGATATCCTCGACTCATTTAACTCGGTTTAGAAACATTTGTAAGTCTTGCACTTCATGTCAGATCCTAGGGGAGCATTGCCCGGGTAGCACATCTTTATTGATTGAGACTTCCCTTATTCCTACTTTTCCTTGCTTGCTTGCTTGAGATATTCATATCGAGAAATAGTTACTACTAATATTTCCGTTCTCTGTAGATTCGACTACCTAACTCATTGGGTACTTTATTACTTTGATACCCATGCACTTCCGGTTGGGCACATGGCCGTGTGAAATTTTCCAGAGACCTTATGTGCTTCCCCGTGAGTCCACAGGGGTGTGTAACTGCCCCTGTGGAGCCCCCTGTGAAGGCACACGGCCGTGTGGGGTAGTCCATAGAGCAACCAGAGTGCACACAGGGGCTTGTGCTGGCCCCTGTGAACCCTAATTTCAGAGGCGCATGGCCGTGTGGAATTTTCACACAACCGTGTGGATTCCCAGAACTTCAAAAGCCGCGATTTTCTATTAAGTTTCACTCGTGCCTCTTGACTCTTTCACTCTAAACAACTCTCTATTCCTCTCTTTCACTTCCCCGATCTTTTCTGAGCTTTTAGAGGTTTTATTTGGAGATTTTCCGGCCGATTTCAAGTATTTGTTCATCCACACCATTAGTAAGAACTTCAAACACATTTTCTTCATCAAATCTTGATTTAGTTCGTTCTTGTTGATGATTTCGCTTGTGTTGAATGATTAAACTATAGGCGAACATGTTTAGAAATAAATTAGAACTAATTTGAGTGTAAAAACAAAATTTTAGCCCCCACGGCTGTGGGGCTCTGTCTGCCCGACGATCCACATGGTTATGTGGAATTTCCACACGGCTGTGTGGATTTCTGCAGATTGAGTTTTTCAATTGATTTTAATCGTTTTCCTTTTCAATCTCGCAGATATAGCTTCCAGGTCCAAGAAATCGGCAGGGAAGCACCCTCGTGAGCCTTCCCCACCACCCGAGGAGATTGATTTCCCGCTACCCTGAGCATCGGGGCCGTTTCAAGCGATTATCGGAGCTCCGTTTTGGACAAACATGGTTTCCCGACTTGAGTATAGTACGGGATATTCAAGGGTGATCGGAGATGGCCGAGGAGGTGGAGGAGCTCCTCTCGGTAGGGAGTTGGAGCAGATTATTATCCATCCAAGGACTGGCAATCAGGTCACTCACGCTCGAGGTGCTCTCATCATTCGAGTTTGACCGGGGGTACGACAGTTTTGCAGATGTGGACACTATCTAGTTCCAGGCCCTTGGTCAGCGTTTCAGCTTGAGCAGGACCCAGTTCTCAGTGCAGATGGGACTATATGATGAGGCATTCACGGAGACGGAGGAGTACGCGCTGCTACCTACAGATTATCCGGGTACCTTGACCCCCAGCGCTGGTACAGTAGACTATGTGGCCAGGTACAGTACGAGCCAGGGGTGTCCAAGGCCACATGCTTGACCAGGGCTTCGTACAGGTACCTCCACGCCATTCTGAACCGATCAGTGAGCGGCAGGGGTGACAATACTGGGGTTTTGAGCCGCTAGGAGCTCCTGTATCTGTATTCGATGGTGGAGAGCGAGCCACTTCACCTGGGGCACATCATCGCCAAATACATACGCCACCAGGGCCAGTACCCCAGGGTCGGAGTCATCTTCGCAGGCCCGTACATTACCCGTTTGATCATCGGCCTAGGACTTAGAGACGGGGTGCGCGGGGCCGAGAAGACTGCTGTACCAGCCCCGCTAGGCACAGAGACACTGAGGATGATGAGGATGGTCCGCAGATCAGGGCCAGGGTCTACACATTGATCATCCCAGACAGCAGCCGCCGAGGGGTCATAGGCAGCATTAGAGCCACCCCAGGGCCGACAGAGGCTGAGGCACCACCCACAGCACAGGAGCCACCTCCAGTGCGCATGTTTTCTCCCTCTCGACTCCAGGACAAGTTGGAGCGCCTCGAGAGCGCTGTAGGTGTTTTATAGACAGAGATGGCCGAGATCAGGGCCACCCAGACCGCGCAGCATACAGAGACGATGGCACGGCTCGACATTATCAGTTAGCTACTCGAGCGATTTGTGTCATCTCCTTTCGTGGTCCGACCTCGAACTTCCACCCCACCACTATCTCCAGCACCACCAGCAGATCTACCAGCATCCTCAGAGCCCACAGCAGCAGCACTAGAGTCTCCTGTTCAGGACACCGACACTGAGGCGTCGTAGCTTATTTTTATTTTGATTTTCGTTGTATTTTCCTTTATATTTCGGACTTTTAGTACTCAGAAAGGATTCTCCTTCTGAGTTTATCTTTTATTTTTTCTTTTATGTATTCTCGAGTTGTATTTCATTTCTATATTCTTATATACTCGAGTTTTATTTTGGTTTCTTTTGAGCTATACTGAACCCCTTTTGTATGTGTTCGCAGATGGTCTTGGATGTAAGGAATTCGAGGAATAGTCATGGACACGGTCATGGAACCATGTGTGCTCCACAAATCATTGAGACTCAACTCTTAATGACCTAGCTCCATCAAATGCAACACTTGGAGTTCAGGGAAGTAATGTTTCAATTGCCCACTTCCACACTAATTGTTTTTCATTGTTTTACTTCTTATTGTTCTTACATGCGTACATTGGGGACAATGTACATCTTAAGTGTGGGGGGAGTTCACTTTGCACACACCTTTACTTGTTCGTTCAATTGCTTATGCTCATGTAGCCTATGGTGGTTCACTTTACTTGCAACGGTTGTATTCTTAGAGTCTAGGAGAATTTTTTAACATTGTATCTTATCATGCTCTAGTTTTACATGAATTTTAGGGAATTTTTGCTCGACTACTTCTCATTGCACTACTCACTCTTGAAATCTTTTGGAAACTCAAACTCAAAGTTTTAAGGACTACTTTAGCATTGCTTTAGTAAGTTTTTAAGTTCTATATTGCAAAAAACAAAAAAAACTTGTGAGCTTGTGAATATTAGTTTAACTTTTATCTTTGCATTTGGGGTGGAAAGAGCTACCTTCTATGAAGTATGTAGCTACTCTCATAAGTCGGATACAAGTTATGCCCTAATGAGAGAAAGAGCTATCTCATGGGAAGCGTGAAAGCTACTACCCCGGTAGAAAGAGCTACCTCCTCGAAAGTGTGAAAGCCACCTTTGGCGGCCGCCTAGGAAAGGGCTACCTTAGAGGTTGAGTGAAGCTACTACCTTCTTATCTTGTGTATATAAATAAGTCCTTGTAACAAGAGTTTGAGGAGTACTCTTTGGTTCTCTTGAGTGAATTCGCACACACTTACACATTGTTGAGTTGTTTTCCTTTTTGATTCGAGTTTTTAGCTAGAGCAATGGTAAACATATGCAATATTTTGATTTTCCTTACTTGTAGAATGCTTCTTTTGCATACTTTTCGTGAACCTAAGGCCGAGCACTTTCAATTGTTCTTCCTAAGTACTTTCACATTCTATTTTGCTTGAGGACAAGCAAAAGCTTAAGTGTGGGGGGGTTTGATAAGTGCTTGTGTTATAGTAATGCGAAGTGTTATTATCTTACAATGAGCATTATCTTTATCAGATTTTATTATTAAATTGTATTATTATCTTACATGGGCGTGTGGTAATTCCACACGGCCGTGTGAAATCCCGATTCAGCCGAATTTAAGCCGCGACTCAAAGTTATAAAAGCCCATTTTGGAGACTTTTTACACATCTTTTTGCCAATCTTTTCTCCCAACTTCAGGAGGGTTTCGGCTAGGGTTTGGAGAGGACTTTCGTGGAGGATCGAAGCGCGTCATCGGCATCATCGTCGACGTCCGGCGGCCGCACAAGACCACGGCCACATCATACGCAAGGGTGTTTTCATCTATACTTTCAATTTGTTTTCACTTTTATATTTTAATGGATTTGTATAGTTCCATGAGGAGCTAAACCCCTTGTGGGTATTCAGACTTGTAAACCCTAGGATTATTATGTTTCTATGGCATTGTTATTATGCTTTTCCATTATTGATGAATAAATTCAAGTTTCAATTTTAATTGCTCCTTGTAATTGTTTTCCCTTAGCAGTGACACTAGGGTTGAGAACAATCTAGGTTATCCTTTGGAGGTGTGACAACTCCTATAGGATTAGACTACTTAAGATTGAAGAGGGTTGAGAGGGTGAGTCGTGAGGTAGCGAAACGTCCGCTTTCCCCTCCGGTGTGATTCTCCCTACCTCCGTGTTTCATGATTTCTTAGCGGTTGAGATAGAGTGAAGTGCTAGGAGAGGGACTCCCCTGGGGCTCAGTTGCACGAGCAACAAAGTGAAGGGTTGAAGTGAATCCTAGTGCTGGGGCTTAATTTAGACTAGAGTTCTTCCACCTAGACCAAAGGGTTAGAACTATACATAGGAACAGGGTTTATCACTAGGAATCCCTAGAACTTAAAGCAATCCCACGTAGTGTGAGGCTTAGGAAGACGGACTCCCCTAGGGCTTAGTTAACAGGTCAACGAGAGTCAAGGGTCATAGTAAAAACCTAATGCCGGGGGATAGTATTAGGGTTAATCGCGGTTGACCTTAGGTTTGGGACCGTGTGTTTAAGGATATCCTCGACTCATTTAATATCAATAGGAAAGTATAATAGCATTGCCTTGCACTAGAAGTATAAGTCCTAGGGGTAGCTTGTCCGGGCGCCCAACTTTACTCATTACTTGTCCTTCTCTATTTACTCCTACTTGCACTCTCTCGCCTTCCATCATTCTATTTTAATTCTTGTCTCTTTATTTTTGCTTTCACACTCACTCATTGATTCTCTTCACACTCACCGTACACCGCTTAGCTAAATAGTGAAATCTCGTGTCTTAAATCCCTATTCCCTGTGTATACGACTACCCACTCACCAGGGTAAATTTATTACTGCGACAACCCGTGCACTTTCGGACCCCTGTCAGAAGCATTCCTTGAGTGTGAAGGCATTTAGAAGTGAAAAGGCTCAAATGGATTTTAAAGAAAACTCGTGGCCTTTTATGTTTTGCACATCCACACGGTCGTATGCCTCCACAGGGGAAGCTTACAGGGGCAGACGCACATCCCTGTGTTTCATCTGGATGGCTATTTTTTGGCCTCTAAACGCATCCACATGGCCATGTGGAAATTCTATACGACCGTGTGCCCAACCTGGCCAAGAACAAGGCCGACCACAGGGGCACCCACACTCCTTATGGCTGCTCTAGAGAGCAAAAATTTTCCTAAGTGTTCCACACGGCCATGTGTCATTCACAAGCTCTCTCACAAGGGCACTCACACGCCCCTGTGCCTTCTCGGGATGGAGAACTTTTGCTCTACAGGAACGCCATTCAGTTCCGTGCGCTCAACCAGTGTCATAATATGAGCTTGACTCAGTTTTCAGTCTAACTAGGACTGTACAATGAGGCTTTCGCAGATACGAAGGAGTATGAGCAGCTCCCGACAAATTACCCTGGCAGTTTGACCCTTAAAGAGATAGTATTAGCCTGGGATCTCCAAGGGATAGTATTAGCCTGGGATCTCCAAGGCTACGTGCCTCCCCGACCAGCCTACAGATACATCCATGCCGTTCTTAGCAGATTAGTGAACGGCTGTGGTGACAGCACAGGGGTCCTCAACAGACAAGAGCTACTCTATTTATATTCTATGGTACAGAGCGAGCCACTCCACCTGGGACACATCATGGCCTAGTACATGTGTCAATAGGAACAAAATGCCAGGGCTGGAGTACTATTCTCAGGCCCGTACATCATGAGACTCATCATAGTGATGGGTTTGCTCGACTCCATTAAAGGGGCCGAGAAGACCATTGTACCACCCCCCCTCGACTTGGAGACCATACGGTTGATGGGCATCGTGAGGAGGTATAAAGATGGTGTATATCTGGTGAACATGCCCCCACTAGAGCTGGCCGAGGGTGAGGGAGATGAGGTCGAGGGTTCACAACTTGCTCTTCAGCCATAGTCGGAGCATATAGAGACCGAGGCACCCCTATAGTACTGGAGCCACCTCTAGTGTGTATTTTCTCCCCATCTTGGAGTTCACATTACATTTGCTTTCCACTTATGTGTTCAATTATTCATGTTTATGTAGCCAATGATGGTTCACCTTAGTTGCAACGGTTGTATTCTTAAGTTTAGGAGAATTTTTAACATTGCATACCATCATGCTCTAGTTTTTACTTGAATTTTAGGGAATTTTTGCCCGATTATCTCTTGTTGCACTACTCACTCATGAAAACTTGTAGAAACTCAAGTTCAACATTTATGGGGCTAGTTTAGTATTAATTTGTTTTGAGTTGTAGAACTGGTTTAGTAAAAAAAAAAAATGTTTGTAGAGATTGTTGGTTTTGTTTATGCATTTGGGGTGGAAAGAGCTACCACCTATGACGTATGAAGCTACTCTCATAAGTCAGATAGTAGTTATGCCCTAATGAGAGAAAGAGCTATCTAATGGGATGAGTGAAAGCTACCACACCGGTAGAAAGAGCTACGACCTCAAAAGTGCGAAAGCCACCTTGGCGGCCGCTTAGAAAAGGGCTACCTTAGAGGATGTGTGAAGCTACTACCTCCTTCTTATTATGTATAAATAAGTTCTTTCTAATAAGAGCTTTAAGGAGTACTTTTTGGGTTGACTTGAGTGAGTTTACACACACTTACACAATATTGGGTATGTTATACTTTTTTATTCAAGTTTTTAGGTAGAGCAATGATTTCTTTTATGTAATGTTTAAATTTTTCCTTGCTTGTAGGATATCTCTTTTGTATGTTTTTGGTGAACCTAAGGCCGAGCACTTTCAATTGTTCTTGCTAGATAATTTAATATTTTATTTTTGCATGAGGACAAGCAAAAGCTTAAGTGTAGGGGAGTTTGGTAAGTGCTCATGTATAAATAATACGAAGTATAATTTTCTTACATTGAGCATTACTTTTATCAGATTTTACAACTTATTCGTGTGTATTTGTGTTCATTTGTGCATTTAGGGTTAGGGAGACAAGTTTGGAAGAAAAGAAGCAAAATTAGATGATAGACGCAATTGTAGAGGAGACTCTTGGACCAAGCAAGGGTCAAGGCACAAGTTGTAGACATGTCAGTGTGTGCCAACTTCCAAAGTGCTTAAGAGTGTGTTTGTTTCACGGGATTTGGAGTTCCATGTAACTCCAAATCCCTTATTATTTTAAAATCAGTTGATTGTTTTGAAGTATTCCTTTTATCATGGGATTTTGAAATACCATCAACCAATGATTTTGGTTTACAGTCATACTGACTGTAAAACCAAATCCTGGGTTTTGTGACTTTATTGAAATCCCTCACATGTCATCACGTGAGGGATTCTTCTCTCCATCAGCACGAAGGTGAGAACAACCACTCCTGACGAGTTGAAGCTCGTCACCATCAACACCGGCTCAGCACCTGCCGATCAATCTTCTCTTGTTCAACAGAACTGCCAAATTCCTTCGATTCCTTCAGTACAATACGAAGACGCACTCCAGCAGCTCCACCCCGCCCTTAACATCCCCCACCGCCTCCTTGATCTTCGGATTCCCTATCCTAATCCTGCGGAACTTGTCATTCTCCGGCTTCCTCACAACATTCCTCAGCAACTTCAAGACAATCTCCACCGATTCCTTCCTGGGCTTACCGGAGATGAATGAAGAGACGCAGGCAATGACCGCAGAGTTTGAGAGGCAGGAGTAGAGATGGGCGGCAACATTAGCTTCGGAGAAGAAGGAAAGATTGCAGACCTAGCAGTCGATGGTCGCCAGAGGCCGAACCATCAAGTAGATTTTTTTTATATTTTTTAATCTCAATTATTGGCATCTATTCTCTTATTTAATATTATGTTTTTATAAATTTTTATTTTATAGCATGGTTTGTTTAACAATTAGATAAGATTTATTAGGTGGATATTTAAAATTATTATTTAAACTTTGATGCTGAATCTTATGGGAGTGATAAGGTTAATTTGAAATATGAATATAATTAATAAAAACTTATGTGATATATTTAATTTCATGATTAAAAATATCAATAAATTGTAATGAATATATAATTAATTATTAAATTAAGCAATTATATACATAATTGTTTTTGTTACTGCTAGTAATTATATACATAATTAATTAAACTTAATGATTATAGAAAATGGGGTAATCTCACCATGGGTGTTCCTATACTAGAAATGCATCCAACCAAACACATGTTTTCAAAATCCAGGTTTACAAATGCTTCTAAACAAACACAAAAGTTTGAAATTCAGTATTTTCAAATGCAACCAACCAAACACTAAATTTGACTCTCCTGCATTTTCAAATCCATGGATTTACAAATACACTGTAATTGAAAATCCACTGCATTTTGGAATACAACTGACCAAACATCCCCTAAGTGAATATACAAATTGGAGGGCACAAAAGTAGTTACACTCATAGGGTCTAACTTGTGTAACATTGAAGAGCTTCATCAATATGTTTGATGTGATCTAACACATGCTTGTGTGCCCAACTTGGCGGCCTCAATGAAGAAAATGAAGTCGAGAGCACTGCAGCAAAATCATTGTAGAAAAGTATTGTTCATGATTTACTGTAGCAGTGCTATTTACAGCACGCAGGAAAACGCAACCTAGAAATTCACACGGGCGTTTTGAGTTTTATTTGTGGACTTTTGAACTATATGAATCAAGCTGTGATCCTCGCTGACACTGCACGCCCGCACACCGCTCGCGAGACCCGCTAAAGAATTCAGAGCCAGTGCTATAGACGAATTACTATAGCTGGTGATTGTAGTAGAACACTGTAGCACCGACCTGGGTTTTTGCAAGCAGAAAGGCACGGAGCTGCGCAGGCACTGTGCGGCCCGCACACTACCTGCGCGGCTCGGAGCGGATGGCTTTCAAGCAAAGATAAGGCTTGTTTTTGGGTATCTTATCTTCCCCATCTTTGAAGCTCTCGGCATGGCAACTTCACCTGAACTATTTGAGGCCGAACTTGATGATCTAGAGAGGGAAAATCAAGGAGAGAAGTGTTATTGGGCAAGATCTTCATCGATTCCATCTTTAAGAAGCTTGGAGACAACGAGGGAAGCCACCCCCATTGCTTGGAAGACATCTGCGTCATTCCTCTTCCTCTTCTTGTTCTCATTGTTTGAGGTAACTTTCTATGCATTTATTAGTTGTTTTCATGAACCTATCTTGTGTAGCTTCTTGTAGGGATGACTAATCCCTAAGGTCACCAGATGTGGGTGAACCTTGGGGTGAACTTGTGTTATTGAATGCTTTGATTTTCCTAATGCATGTGGTTTGTTTCATAGTTTAAGCTTGGTAAACTTTGATGTGTTAATTTGCATGAGAACTCTGTATCTTAACTTTTAGGTTGTATTCAGCGTGTGACCATCGCCCTTGTACTGGATACACCTTGCTTAATAGGGATTCATGTATGAACATGCCATCACCATCGGGTGTTTTATACCCCTCCAACCACTAGGATTGGACCTAGGTTGAGTATCGGTCCTAGTTAGAAATTTCCCTGTGTGTATTGCAATCGTAGGAGAATTTGGCTGGAAGAGATTCCCAGCTAATACTCCTATGGGATTAAGGATTATCACCGTGACCATCAGGATAATCTATTCTTGGATCTCTCTTGGTCTGAACTGCCGCATGCTTAGCAATTCTAGCATTCTTCTAACCTTTAGTAACCCCAGGAGGATCCACATCCGTAACCACCCTCATTCCTTGATTTACATCCCTTTACTAAGTATATTGACACTATTTCACTTAGTTATAATTTTTTATTAATAGTTGTAGTTCTCAACTTGATTTGGTAGGTTATACAATAAGTGAAGAAGAAGTAAGGGTAGATCCTTGGGCCCAGGGAATATGACCTTCTCATGCTTGCATAAGAGGTATTACTTGACAACCCAGTGCACTTGCAGGACACTCATCAACAATCTAGTTTTGCTTCTTTCTTCCTTAATACACTCTCACAACCCTGTGCACGTAAAAAAACACGAATACACAAGAATGAGCCATAAAATCTGATAAAAACAATGCTCATTGTAAGTAAAACATGGTCAATAATATGCATATGCAAGCATTCATTACTATGCTCGATGGGTTTCAGATGCATTTGGGGTATGAGGTAGCCATCTCCATTGCCCATCAGGGGGACAAACCCTCAGATCAGGTCATTCTTTGTGGGCCAATACATTACTAGACTGATTCTGGGGATGGGCATTCTCGAGGGGACTGATCGTATGCGAGTCGTAGGAGAAGTCACCTCCATGTCCCTCGAGACCCTAAGGTTGATGGGGATGCTGCAGTGGGTTCACACCGCACAAGAGGCCAAGTACTGTGTACAATGCCCTACTGATACTACTGCTACCCATGCTTTTCTCCCTCCTCCTACTGCTGCTGCCCCACCAAGATCCTTACATGCCTCCTTAAGCCACACTGACCAGGTTGTTTGTTCTCCTTCGGCATTTCAGTGGCTTCAACGGGGTGTCACCAAGATTGCCGAGCACTTAGGGATTTGTCTGTCCCCTGAGCCATCCTCTCCCATCAGATCACCACCTCAAGGGGGATTGACACTGCTGCTAGGGCCATGGAATCTGCTTCATCTTCATCCAACATGCTTCTTTTTTCTTCTGAGAGCGTTCTATTCTGATCATTGCACAACTAAATTTCTTTACAATTTTTAGTATTTGGACTTGTATTTCTTTTTGTATTTTGTCAGACTTGTGTGAGTTCAGGTAGTAAGGGATGTTCCCTACTAAACTGACATTTTGGTTTGATTATTTTAATGCACTTTCCTACTCCATTTTTAGTTTTTGTTATAGTATGGTGCTTGGACCATTGGGCTTCACTTATGTGCCTCTCATCTCATCTCAAGATTGGTGATGGTGGATTGGCTAATGGAATGCACGTTGAGAGCGGTAACATCACTCTCTATATTCAGAAAAGTCATACGAACCCCCTCTTTACTTTGGTTCTCAATCTTTAATCTCTATTGGCTATAATTGTACATTGAGGACAACGCACCAGTCAATTGTGAGGGAGGATTCTTGTTTTATTTTTATGGGTGATTGCATGACTTAGGATGATCTATGATTATTGTTGATAGAAAACCTTAAGTTTAGGGGAGATTGTGCATGTTAAGGTCCTTATTATGAGCCAAATTGTTTACTCTCTTGTGTTGAAAACCTAGATCAATTCACATTACCCAAGTTATGGAGTAACTTGTTTGGATTGAATTTTTGTTAGACTTGTGTGTTCTCAATTAAATAGAAAAAACTGGAAAGTCGGATTCCTTGTGGAATGCCCTACCGGTTACTTGTTTTTATTGTGTAAATAGATGATAGAAAGAGCTATCACCTTAAAAGTGTGAAAGTCACTCTTGAGTAGTCGAATTTTGGCATTACAAGTGCACATTTGATGACCTTTAGGGAGAAAGGGCTACCATCAAGGTGTATGAAGTAACTACCTAGTTAGTTTAGTAAGAATTAAAGTCTCTATTCATTTTGATGACCCAGTAGCACATGGGGCACTCAACTCAGGGGTACACACACTTATTAGGTTTTTGAAACAAGAGTGAGGTTTTTATTTGAGCAGTTGTGATCTTGTCCTTAATTGCCTTTAATCCCTCTAAACTTTAGTGCTTTCTATATTAATAAGATCATAGGCCATGCACTCATCCTTTCATTTATATTGAACTGAAATTGCTTGAGAGCAAGCAATGATTCAAGTGTGGGGGTCATATCTGATGAGTGTATTTTATATCATATTTTGCATACCTCCAATGCACTCTTTAGCTTGTCTTTTAGCATATTTTGTCTATGAATGATGCTATTCTAGGTATGTTTGTCCCTGTTGCAAGTTTTTAGAGCTCGTAACACATATGGAGTGAAATCAAAGGCAAAACCAACCAAAGAAGACAATTCCTCTAAGTGTCCAATGCTAGCACAGGCAGAGCACGGGTGTGCCATCTCCCCATGGTTTTGTCTGTCTGGGACTTCTTTGGCTATCAGCGAGAGCACAGGTGAAACACGGGGGTGCTATCTCCCCGTGCTTACTTCAGGATAGGAGTGGCTTATACTTTTAAGGGAAACATGGTCTGCGTGCTCCTTTCATCAGCATGCTCAAGCAGAGCACGGGTGGAGCATGACTGTGGTCTCCCCGTGATTCCCTCTAAATGAGCCTTTTTCACTTAGAAGTTTCAAGAAGAGCACGGTCTGAGCATGCCTATGCTGAGACTGTCTCAAGTCCGAAAAATCCTTTTTAATGCCCAAATTTAGGTCTTCTTAGCATCTTTGGTTCGGGAGTTTTCTTCTCCAGCGGGGGAACTCTCAAGCAAATGATGGTCAGCCATCACCACTCGAGCTAAGGAGGCCAAGAGTGAGTTAGAGACACCGGAGAAGTGGAGTTGCCCATCCTACGGAGTTCTTGAAGTACATTTTAGGAGATTTTGTGTAAGGGGAAAGTCTAGATGTCTCTCTTCCTTATGTTTATTTTACTCTCTCATTTGTATGAATTCATGAGGGGCTAACAATTCCACGGTGCCCCGAGATTGTGAACTATGTTGTCTCTCATACTTTGACTACTTGAGTTCTAATGCCTATGGAGTTCTATTGTTTTCTTGTGTTTATTCATGTATTTGCATAATTTAGCATGCTTGATTTGCTTAGATGGTTGTGTAAAACTTGGTGTATGTGGATTAGCATAATTATGATTACATAGTGTAGTTAAAAAACTTGGCGTGTATGAAGCCTGTAGTTACATTTGCAGAACTTGGCGTATTTGATAATCATAGATGCAACATCGCTTTTGAGCAACCACAATGATCTTAGAATGTACCTTGGTAGGCATTAGACTCAAGTCAGTATCTAGGGCATTTAGGAATCATCCCAGGGCATTGGTCTCTTGTTATCGAAACTTAACCCTAGTCTACTTAGTCCTTCCACCCCTTTTGCTTTTAATCTTGCAGTAGTTAATTCCTTTACCACCCTTTTAGTTGACTAGACATTAAAGGATCAACTAATACTAGAAGTCCAGTCCCTGAGATTCGACAATCCTACCCCTTGTGGGGTACCACTTTATTACTAGTAATGATTTGTGCACTTACGGAGAGTTTATCAGGGGCTAAGGTAGAAGTTCTGGAGAGAGAAGGCGTTGGGATAGAGGACTAGAGTAAAGGCGATGCTAATGTTGTAGCCAAATGCACAATCACAACCATGGTCGACAATGGTGGGTGGAGTAAAGGAATCTGATTTATTAAAAATATATTTTAAAAAATCAATTTTTAATTATATTTTAATCTTTAAAAATCCACATCAGCAAAAGATGGACAGAAAAATGAACGACCATTAGGCGTAGGACTCAATTGGCTTCATCTTAATAACATAGGGATCTTCTAAGGGCAAATTAAAATAGAGGGATTAAAGGGGTAGATTAAGTACAATATAATGACTAATTAGGGTAGTCTCCTTCTATTTTTCATAGGCAAAATATCCTTATTTTATCCCAAAAATAAATGGTAGCTTCAAAAAATTGTTGGTAACCCATGGTTTCTCCACTGGTGGAAAACTTTGCCATCTAAAAACATTTGTTTTTCCTTTTGAAATCAAGAAATCATAGACAATGAAAAATATCTAGCTACAAATATAATCTTTAAAGTGAAATATAATACAGAGAATGATCAAATTTCGGGTAAATTTTTTGAATGTGTAGTGAACTTTCCCCATATTTCAATTTGACCACTAACTTTCAATTTATATCAAAATGGGCACTAGCCTTTGATTTCATTTCACTGGCGAAATAATTGGGGATTTCCGGTAAGTTCTTGGTGACTTGGACATCAAAATTAATGTATGAGTGGATATCCACAGTTCACATCACCCACTTTCGTGGAATGTGCCACGTCAATGACTTATACATGTGGCACATTACCTCACCATGTAGGATGATACCTCATCTTTCCCTCTTCCTTACTCCCTTTTCTTTGATGGTTTTCCCGGTGCCCTAGCCTTAAAACCGCATCTACTTTCGAACGTGTCCATAAAGACCGAGAACATCAAGACCTTCACAACAGAAGCAACTCTTCAAACCCTCCACATGTGTTTGTGTAATAATCAGAACCCTTTTTAGTGCTTGCTTGTGGAATGTGGTGTTTGTGTAAAAGCCCCATATAGCATGCTTCTTTTTTAGTGGTTGTTATTGCAATGTGCTTCCTTTGCGCTCTTGTCCTTCATCTAACTTTCTTTTAGTTTGTCTTGCTTTATTTCCTTTCCTTTTATTTTATTTTTTGCTCTTTTATTTATTTTGTTGTCTTAGGATGTTGATTGCTTGTTTACCCTGGTTAACTCTTCTTCATTTTGATGAGAAAATTGGATTTTCCCCCCTTCATTATGTGGACTAATTAATTATTCTATCATAAGATATTTGTGTTCCTTTTGTTAAATTTCTTGTATCTTTTGCTTTTCTTGTAGTTGTTCCTCAATTACTTGTTTTAATTTTATGCCTTCAAAATGTTTAGTTGTTTGTGAGATTTTATATTCACCAATCAAGTTGTGATACCCTCGTAGAATTTATTTTGGGTTGTTTTTGTACTTACTGTTGCAAGTTTTTTTTCCCCCTTTCATTAATTTTCTTGCCTCAAGATGGTAATTGGAAATAAAACATGAGAAATAATGGCTTTGATTGTCTCTAGAATCCCCTAGATTGAGTTTAGGTAGTGTAGTAGTTAGGTTTTACATTTTGAAACATGTTTCTAGAAATGCTATACACATATGGAATGGAATTAAATCAATGTAGCATGACAAAAAAAATTAAATTATTGTTTCTCTGTACAGCTGGGAACTTCTTATAGGTGAGCGTTATATGATAGTATGTTTCATGAGTAATTACTTTATATGGTTAAATTATATATGTAAGAATATTTTATGTTTAATTTGATACCTTTTATAGGTAAACATTATATGTGAGAAATTGATTCAATGTAACAAACTTTTTTTACGAGGAATAATAAAAGCCGTATTGTTTAGATAGTGGTCATGCCACAAGAGACGATGAGAAGAGTGGTTTAGACTTAATTGTTTTCCCCCATCTTACATACTAAATCAAATATTTGTGCTCAATATAAGGTTGATCTTATAAGTGAAGACTAGGTCAATATAGAACATGGCACACCTAGTGCAGAGCCTTCATCCCAAGTGAAATTAATCAAACTAAAAAAATTTAAAAGAAAACTAAAACATATTAAAATAAAAATAAAAAATGGTTAAACAAAAAACATCTTGAAGGAGATTATATCTTTACATAAAATAGTTATATAATCTGGGGTTTTTTTATGATTGATCCCTTCTTTTTTTTAATTAGCAAAATGACCTCATGAAAATTTTATTCATCCAAATGGTCCCAAAATGTCAAATCAAGACAAACTCATTACATAAGTGTTGACGGGACATTTTAAAAAAATTACAAAAATAATAACTTTTTACTTTTTAAGTTATTTTTTTTTTCTGGGATGATTTTTTTTAACTACATTCCTCTCAAAAATTAGTATTATTATTATTATTATTAGTAGTAGTTAAAATTATTATTTACCCCTCAAGAATTTCAAAACTTCCCAAACAACCCTTGTGAGTTTTGAATACCTCGGACATCACTTCCGTTATTGTTTCACTTCATTTTTGCCCCTGTAGGTCACTAGGACTAGGTTCATGTTATAAAATTCCATCATTAATCTTAAAAATGGTGGGAAAAAACCAATCAATCACATCATGTTAAACCTTTTTGCATACCTTTTTGAATTCTTTTTGCATTCCTTTTTGTTTTTTCTAAAACAAAGTTTAGAAAACTCATATGACATTGGATTGTTGGAGCTTTTCAATTTCTCCCCATTTGGTGTATTCAATTGGAGTTCTCCCGGTTACCCGATAAGGTGATAATCTCTTCCTTCCCCTTACCTTGATCATTTTGCAACTATGGAGAGTTTTTGTGTTATTTCTAGATACAAAGGGAAGGATGAGTGCTAGTGTTCATGGTGCTGACTTCTTAGGAATAAGAGTATATTCCTTATGTAGATTTCTTCTCGGTATAAACTTCTTCTTCTTTATGTTTTCTTAAACATAAACCTCATTTTTTACACAGAGAACTCATTTTTTAAACAGAAACATTGATATTTAAACAGAAAAACAGATATACGTGACAAATTAATTGTGTACAAAAACCAATTAATCATGGCCCCTCGTACATCTTTAAATAGAAACAATGATATTTAAGCACTTTTTTAAACAAAAATGCAATATGTTAAACAGAAATATCGATAGTTAAACAAAGACAACCAAGTATAAAGACCGTTGTTCTTTATTATATGGAGACAACGATTTTTACATGAAAAATTTAATAATTTTGTGGAAAAGAATTTAGGTTAGCATGATTACATTATAATTACAAACAAACTTATAACTACAAAGAAAAGAATTTAGGTTAGCATGAAAAGTAATGCATGTACTCATTTCTTAAATAGAAACCTCATTTTTTAAACAGAAACATTGATATTTAAATAGAAAAATCCTCATGAATTAACACTTTTGCCTTCTAAAAGGATAATCAGAAGATAAGAACTATCAATGACAATTAAAAAAACACATAGTTTTCTCCCATATGCTAAATTAAATGACTTCAAATTTGTCATGCAATAAGGGCAACATAATCTTCCATGAGTGCCCCATCCGAATAGCATACCATATGTAGGAAAGTCGCTAACTTCCCATAACAATGCTACTCGAAGTGAAAAGTGTTCTCTTTTACAATAATTGAAATTTTGAGCACCAACCCCCGCAAAATTAGTAACTTATCTATTAATGGTCTCAGAAAGACATTTATATTCTGTGATGGACTATTCAATCCTGGAATAACCATATTAAGTAATAAATTTGGTTGCTTCAAACACATCCAAGGAGGTAGATTGTATATCATGAGCATTACTGGCCAGCTAGAGTATAGTTGATAAGTGCTAGAAAGTTCATATTTTCTATATGATTTATACTATATTCGGCATGGAATTTAACATGTTTATCACTTAACTAGTACAAAATATATGTTTTTTTTTTCTTCACCAAGTCCTTTATTTCTGATTTGAAGGAAAAAAAATGAATTCAGTGGCATTTTGCAGAAAAATGGAGTAAGTTGTTGAATTAGAGCTTTACCATAACTCACAATGATCGTAGTGGCGCCTCACCACGACCGTTGTCTATGCCCAATACTGCTGTTATCAAGCCGTGGCATCATGGAACTGATTGCTTCCACATAAGTATATGGGATCGCCAAGTAATACCTCCTATAAAGACACGAGGATCGTATTCCTCAGGTTTAAGGACTTTGATCTTGTTGTTGAATTTATTGCTTCCTTTGTGTTATCATCATATTTAACACTTTGTCTATTATGTAGTTGTGATATTATGTTCAGTTCTGGGTAATCACGAGAATTGTTAGCCTTGCGGCGACTTGAGGGTTGAGTAGCATGCATCCCTCCTTGGGTTGTTGCGGCGGTTGTCACTTACCAGTGACAGGGCTTGATAATTTTAATTTTAACTTTGCTACTTGCCTGGACCATCAAAACCTGACATTTGGTTATGTCTTTGTTATAACTAAAGGTGGTATCTTATAAAAAAGTACCAAGAATTCACAAGTTGCTATATCATTCATAGAGGCAGAGTTCATCGCTTGTTATAAGGCATCTAGTCATCCTATTTGGTTAAACATTTTTGTTGAAGGATAAGGGTTGTCAAGGACATAGAAAGACCATTATAGTTATATCATGGAAAATATAAAAATTAAAAAAAAAAAAAAAAAACAACAACAACAACAATAACAACAACAACACTTTTGTTTTCAAATAGCAATAGGAGTTCTTCTAGGTCTAAGAAAATAGACATCAAGTCCCTAGATGTTCAAAAAAAGGTTTAGAGTAGTGTTAGCAACATTGAGCTTATAAACATAGACTCTACGGTTTAGGATCCATTCACTAATGCATTGGCACATACAATTTTTCATCATTATGTTGCTCAAATGGGTGTTGTTAGTAGAGATGTCTTTTGATTAGTGAGAGTTTGCATTTAGTTTTCACTTAGCTTGACACTTGTAGTGATGTTATGGTATCGTCGGATAGATTTTATGAAATTTTGTATGTGTGATCATTGTGGGTTTAGTAGCATTTAGAATGTAGATGATTTCCCCTTTAGCCTATGTATAACGAGGCTGATGGACAATATTGATTTAGATTGTTTTCCGATTGTATGCAGATTGTAGTTGTTGATGGTAATCTGTAAACAATTATGTGTTGATGTCCCAAATGTGCATAGTAATGTAGTTCAAGTGGTAGATTCCTCGGATATGGAATACACACCATGTAGGGATATAATAAGATATACTCATTACGTTATCTACAAGTATATGAATTGTGTTACTAATTGTGTACATATTCCTATCACTAAATAAAAGGACCTAAATGTAGTGATATAAAATAAAGTTGGGGTCCTTATCATTTAAATTAGATGAGTGGAGATAAATAATAATGTGTAGAATTCTTTTGGGAAAAACTTTCAATATGAAGATGGGCAGACTGGTAATTAAGCCTATAAGTTTTTTTTTTTTTAATCAAGAACCGTCCCTAACTACTACACAAAGACATATAATCATATTAGGGTTTTCTAATCAGTCATCCACAAGTACATGGGGTCATCAAGTAATGCCCTGTGTGTGACACAGGGGTCATATTCCATAGGGCCAAGGAGCTACTATTACTTATCTTTCATCTATTTCCTAACCTAACACTTCGAATGATGAACAGTAATTACAAAAAGGAAAACCTAACTTAAATGAGGTCTGGGATACCACTACACACAATTGGCATTCAATGGAGAACCAAACACAAGAATGGGTGATTCAGACAAAGAATCCTCCTAGGATTGTCATTAAGCCCTAAACTAAGGATGAAATGTCTTGATGGTGAGTTGGACCAAGACATTCCTAAGGTAGGTTCATCCGAATCCCTCGGTGATTAACCCCTAATCCCATACAAGTGTTGACCGAAATCCCTTCCAGTTAACTCCTCCTATGATTGCAATGCACTTAGGGAATTCATTAATTAGGAGTAAACACTCTTCTGGGTTTAAACCTAAAGTTCGGAGAGCTACAAAATACCGGAATCCCTCGGTGTATTAGTACATGAATCCCCTTTCAATCTATGTGAGTAATGCAAGGATGCATTCCACGCTTCCAAGTGCAATGTAGAAATTGAACCACAGAGTTCTCATGCAATCCAAGACAATAGAGTACATAACACACCCCTTGCGTGTGTTAAGTGCACGGGTCGTCGAAGTAATAAAATACCCTGGTGAGTAAGTAGTCGAATCCACAGGGAATAGATGCTCAGAAACAAGAAGTATTGCTATTTAGCTAAGGTGAAAACCAAGTTGTGATTTGATTCAAGATATCTATGCAAAGGAAAGTAAAAGAGAAAGCAAAAAGAGTAAAGAGAGGTAATCAATGATAAAATGCGGTACCAGGACAATGCTCACCCTAGGACTATTGTTTCAAGTGCAAGTCTAATATTATACCTCCTAATTGAAGTTTAATGAGTCGTGAAAATCCAAAGACACACGGTCCCAAACCTAAGGTCAACCATGACTAGGACTCTGCACTATGTCCCTTTCCAGATACTCTCAACACCTCACACTGTGTGGGACCGCTTGAACCTCCAGGGATTCCAAGTGATAATCCCTATTCCCTGATTTAGATTTAACCCTTTGGTCCAGGCGAAAGATCCCTAGTCACAATTAAGCCCCAACACTAAGGATTACTTAACACTTCACTCTGTTGCTCACGCAACTAATTCCCAGTGGAGTTTATCTCTTAGCAATTCACTCTATCATGACCGCAAAGAGCTTTTGGAACACAGAGGTAAGATAAATCATGTCGTAGGGGAAAGGGAACGTTCCGCTACCTCTCGACTCACCCTCTCAACCTTCTTCAACCTTAGTAAGTCTAACCCTAATGAAGTGTCACTCATTCAAAAGGCTTACCTAGATAGATTCTCAACCCTAGTGTCACTCTAAGGGAAAATCAAATCAATAAACACACAAGATTGAAACTCAATTAAAACATCAATCAAAGGAAACATAATAGAAGTTAATGAAACAAAATCATCCTAGGGTTTGCAAGTCTAAATACCCACTAGGGGTTTAGCTCTCCATGGAGCAATACAAAATCAAATATAAAATTGAAAATAAGTGCAAGCAATCCATGAAGATAACCCCCTTGTCATTCGTATCGATGGTCTTCAAGAGCCGCTTCGTCTTCTCCAAAGACTCCTCTGTTAAGCCTAGGGCACACCTCGCCGAATCAATGCCATCGAAAACTCCCCCAATAACTCTCCTCCTGAAAGAATCAATGTCGAATACCGTAGAACCAATCCAAAATCCCAGCAAAAATCTCTCCAAAATCTAACTGTGCTCTCCCCAAAAAATAGGCAAAAGATAGGAAAAATATCCCCAAATTAAACTCTCAATAAGGTATTTAAAGGGCTGAAATCGGGCATCCACTCGGCAGTGTGAAAATACCACATGGGTGTGTGAATTTCCAGGCTTCTCATTTCCTGTGCGCTGTGAACAGTAAATGCTACAATGATTTTGCTACAGTGTTTTACCCTTCCACTATATGTATCTACTTGCATAGTACTTTATGTATCCAAAGTGCTCCTGAATTCATTTTCTTCATCGAGGCCGCAAAGTTAGCACACAACTATGCAGTAGATCACATCGCGTCTTGCTTTCAAGCACATTGATGAAGCTCTTACCAATGTTACATAAGTCGGAACATATGAGTGTGACTGTCTTTGTACCCCTTCGCTTTATATATCCACTTGCACATCTTAGAGGTTGGCATGCACACACCCACATGTCTATGAGCACAACTTGTGCCTTGATCCTTGTTTGGTCCAAGAGTTTCTTCAAAATTTGCGTCCATGATATATTTTTGCTTCCATTCTTCCAAACTTGTCTCCAAAATCCTAAATGCACAAAAGAACCCAAACACACACGAATGAGTCATTAAATCTGATGAAAGTAATGCTCAATGTAAGAAAAGTATACTTAGTAATACTTATACACAAGCACTCATCAGTAAACAGAATGAATCACAAACCACAAGATTCTATAAGAGAATTCAAACATCAAACATTATATCAATAAAGATGATCATTCAAAGTTACACAAAACAACCCTAAGGTTCATCAAGTCCAAATTACAAAATAAGCTAGTTCCTCATGAATGAGGAACACTCATACAACTCCAAGGAAAATAAATACAAGAAATAAGTATAAAATACTCCTTCTAACTTCGAATGGCCTTGAATGGATGAAGATCTTGAAAGTTCGCCGAATATGCCACCAAGATCTATCTTCAAATGGCTTGTTGATGCTTTAGATCTTCCCGCAATCTCCACCTCTGATGACTGCCTCCCTCTTGGTGAAAATCGCGCGGTATATTTCCAAAAAATTCTGCCAAAGAAGATGGGGTGGTGGCCCAAGAGGCCAAACGAAAAAGCTCACCCTTTTATGATGCCCTAACACCCTTTTAACACCTTTTCTGCCAAGCCTTACAGGCAATTATGCGGGCGCATGGATGCTTTTGAGGCTCCCAGCCTTTTCCACACAAAAATCTTCTAGTGCTACAGTCTTTACTACAGTATTCTACTACAGTACTCCAGCTATATTAGCCGACACCAAATTTTCCTATGAAACTTGCAAACACATGGTAACCCATGAGGCCTCCAACCAAGTCTTTACAGCTGCAAACAGTCTTCACACTATAGTACCAACTACAGTAATCGAAGCTCTAAAACACCCTTTTTTATGCAGATTTCTTCCCAAATGCATTCTTAAGCTCACCTTTGCTTCTTTAGGGCCTATAACACAAATAAAACCAATTTAAGCTCGAAACAGGCATCAGTTCATTAAAAAGACATGTAAATGGTACATGGAATATACATATAAATATATACATTAAAACACTTTCATTTTCTCTAATTAGCGTTCCCATTTTCCTTTCAACATGCACCAATTAGAAAAGCTGCAAAATCCCAATTCAACCATCCAGAATAATAGATTCAAGTGGAGGTATGATTTGCTCACTTTTTTCTTACTCTTAAAAAATTTCAACAAGAGGATCTAGGCTTTTACAAGGATTATTCCTATCTAGTTCCTCCACTTAAAAAATTTATTAACTGAGTTGATATATAATTTACTGTTAATTTATTAACAAGATATAGTTCTTCTTCACGTGAAGGCATCGGAATGGAATTAAAAATATACTTTGCTACCTTCGAGGTACAATGGATATAAGTTTGTTTTCCCCAAATGTATCTAACTCGGATTTCATTAGTTATGCAAATGAAAGTATTTATCTAACCCACATAATGGCTAGTCACAAATAGGCTATTTGTTCACATAATGCATAAATTTTCACAATAGATGAGGTAGGTTAAGAGTGTGTTTTGTTACATTTTGCAATTCAACACATTTTAGGGACTTCTAGTTTGTCTTTTAGAAAAATGATCCTGATGATCTTATATGAGAATAATATTGCATGTATTACCCAATTAAAAATATTGTACATTAAAGGGAATAGAAAAAATATATTTCACCAAAATTCTTATTACCCCTGATCATCAAAAGAATGGTGAAATTAATAATTAGTAAGTATGTCTAAGTGATAATCTAGTTGATTTGGCAACAAAGGCACTTCCTACTATATTATTTCAAAGAAAAAATAGCCCCAAGTATTGGAGTCCATCAACTCGAAGATATCAAATGATATTGTCATGTATGGGAATTAATATGCACTACACTTTTTTTTTTCTTAACAATGAGTTTCCCCAGTATGTTTTCCTAATAAGGTTTTTAATGAGGCTATATTCAATGGCATATCAATAGAATAATGAACTTTTTTCCTTCACTAAGTTTTTTTACCACATGGTTTTTCCTAGTAAGCTTTTAATGAGGTATAATTTCCTTGTAAGTTTTAAAGAGATATAGGCATTAAAATGAAGTTAAACATATACTTTGCTATCTTCGAGGTATAATGGATATAGGTTTGTTTTTCCTAAATGTATCTATGTCAATTTCATTGGTTATGAAAATGCAAGGTATTTACCTTGTAAGTCAAATTTCATTGGTTATGCAAATGCAAGTGCACTGGTGTTGAAGTAATAAAGTACCCAATGAGTCGGGTTGTCGAATCCGCAAGGAATGGAAGTATTAGTAGTAACTATTTCTCGGTTATCTAGTCAGAATCAAGAATATGGTAAAATAATCAATCACAAGAATATGAATGTCTCAAGGAAGCAAGGAAGAGTAGGGATAAGGGAAGTCTCGATCAATAAAGATGAGGTATCCGGGCAATGCTCCCCCTAGGATCTAGCATGAAGTGCAAGACTTACACAAGTTTCTAAACAGAGTTAAATGAGTCGAGGAAATCCAAGATAATCGGCCCCTGTCTCCAAGCCACCGATACTAGTCTCCTACGAGATCCCGGTATAGAAATCACTCAATCTCAACAACTCACACCACATATGATCGCAATAGACTCTAGGGATTCCTAAGTGTATACCCGAATCCTAAGGATAGACTTAACTCTACTTCAAGGTGAAAGATCCCTAGCCACCTACAAGGTCCCAGCAGAGAAATCTCTCAATCTCACGCATCACACCAAAGATAATTGCATAAAACCTAGGGAATATAGAGATAGGATGTACTAGTCGAAAAGGAAAGGGGACACTCCACTATCTCATGACTCACCCTCTTGACCCTTTCCAATCTTAAGGTTCTAACCCTAATGGAGACCTCTCTCTCACCAAGGCAAACAACTCATACAAACCAATCAATCACAAAGATTAATACAGCAAGCAAACAATGATAAAAGAAGAATGAAACTCAATTAAACTCGGATTTAATAGAAAACACAATAAATCAATGCAAAGATAAGATCCTAGGATTCATATGCCCAAATACCTACTAGGGTTTAGCCCTCCATGGTGCAAGTTACAAAACAAATAATGAAATGTAAAGCAATAAAAACCATGGAATAAAACCCCCTTGAACTCATAATGATAGCCTTGATGGATCGCTTGACGTCTTGAAAGATTTCTCTCCGAAGCTAGGTCACCGAAGGATCCCTTGGTGCTATGACGGAGAAAGAATCTACCAAAGTTGGTCCGGCACACGTCCACATGGTAGGTTATGAGGCTTCTCGTGCCCTTAAAACTCAAAGTCTAGCATGAATTCTCTTGCAAGTTGGCACACACCCCCATGTGTATGAACTCCTTTTGCTTCTTAATCTTTATGTTGCACAAAAACTCCCACACGGTACCTTAATAACCCATCTTTGCTTCCTTTTCTTCTCTCACGGTCTTCACAACCTAATTACACAAAAGAATACCAAATACAATTTATGAGACATAAACCATGATAAAAATGATGCTCAATGCATGTAAAATACATAAAGAAATATGTCTACTCAAGCACTTATCAACCCACATAATGGACACAATCACAAACAAGCTCTTTGTCCACATATAGTAGTGTAGCCATTTCATGGTAATCTTTAAAATAAACTATAACAACCATATCATTTAATCATGCAGGAATTTTAGCAATGTAAGAGGTGCTGTTACACCCTAACCTACTAGTCCGGCACTCTACAACCGTCGTGACAATCAGAGGAGGGATACCCACACCGCTCAACCATTGAGTTGTCGCGAGGTTGACAAACTCATGTACACAAACATAAGTTGGACAATAACACAGCAAGAGTACACGGAAGCAAGAGTTTCACTAAGAAGATCGACCAAGTTGCAAAAGACAAACAAACAAGTCACAAATACAAAATTTAGGACATTAGTGGATCCAACTTTCTTATACAATGCAACATGTCCAAAAACAAACTTTCAATAAGACTCAAGATGAAAAATAAAAGAACAAGAATTGCCAGCCACTTCGCCTTGTTGCGACCCTGCTAATTACTAAAACCTGGAAGGGAGGGAGAGGATGAGTAACCTAAGTCACTCAGTGAATTGGTTAGCACAATTTCAGAAGAATATAAAAAATAATCAATACATTTTAATAGTCAAGCTTTGGCAAGAATACATATAGTATTGAAACATTCCAACATTTATAATACATATAACTATAGGGTATGAAACAATAGTATTCAAAAACCCAAAAAAAAAAAAACCATAGGTTTTCACAAGTGTAATCAAAGCCTCAAAGCTTCTCATCATGAGTAAAACAAATGCATGGCCATAAGCCCCAAAATGAGTGTAAACATCAATTTGATCAAATCAAGTTTTCAACTTTCACAAATAGCAATTTGGCATAATACGAGTTTTAAAACATCAAACAATAAAAATCACTATAAAACTCATTCTTTTCTTTTCAAATGCATGCAAGTGATCAATGCAAGAATAGTTCCACAAAAGTTACGTAATCTCTCAACATCAAACTTTCGTCTCGATAAATCGAATTATGGTCTACAAAACCCTCCAAACAATAGCCATAGCCGTTGTAAAGTTCAGAGCTATCAAGGTTCTCACTTCCTTGACGTTGACCCACCGGTTCCTTATAGTGACTCCAAAATCCCAATGTATCATCCAATCGACTTTCTCCGCACCACCTAAAGAGGATAAACAAGCCGGGTCCTCCATGCCAAAAGTACAATTTTATGAAAAAAGATTTCACCAACTTTTGAATATAAAACCAAAAGCATGGAACATCTTTTAAATTGATCAATTCACAAGTTTAATAAGATAAGGCCATGAAAGTCATTTCAAATTTAGAATAATACCAAAAGTACAATTTTATGAAAAAAGATTTCACCAACCACTTTTCAATATAAATATTAATAGTATCAATAGAAAGCATTGGCATACCTTTGGAATATCTTTAAAAACATATAATGATAATCAGTAAAACAAAATCTTGGCTTTTGGTCCAAATAAAAATCACACAATACTTGTGATTACTAGCTTCACCTCTCACACAATTCAATTAATATCACCAAGATATAATAGCAAAGCCAATAACCTTCCAATCATAATACCTAAGTTTCCATGAATAGCATAACATATCACCTTTCTTACATTCCTCTCGAAGTCTTTATCGTCTTTGCAACCTTTCACAATTAATAAAAGCATTCATTAGAGACCCTCAACAACATACAAGTCATTTACCAATCCTTAATTACTGAAATACGAGTTTAATTCACCCATAAACAAATGATTGCCAAATAAACAAATTTACATACTAAAGCCACACTGATCATGGAAAAGTATTCATGTCATCACATACACCTATGTGTGCCAAGACATCTACCAAGTCTTTCATTTAAGATCTTCATTATGCTTGCAAGACTTACACATCATCAAGTAGCCACATACACAACCCTATAACTCTTCGTATTTTCTTGTATTTAGATCAAACCCAAATTCCTCAACAAAGTGTCATTACTCTCAAGACACCAACATTAACTTCACTAGTAACAATTTCAATATCAAAGCTATCAAGATTTAACTTCTACTCCTTATTGGCGTTATACCAAACAATTTATGGGCAATCATAAAAACCTTCAAGTTCACATTCAAAATTCATTCCAACTCTTAACATATACAACACATGTTATCCATCATTATTCTTCCAAGGAATTTTCCACTTGCATCAAAATAAGCACATCAAACTTATGAATTTTAGTTCAACAATAATTATTGTCATTAACATGCATCCTATCGATATACTTTTAAAATCAAACTATATTCAAATTCCATATGCCTCAATCATAATATCATACCCCAAAACTTTAAAGATCCTAGAGTAATTAGCTCATCCATAATTCACACATGACCCTAGGCAAGTTTAAACATCAATCACATAAACCCGAAAAAGTATGCATCATTTAAATCCATTATTCCTCCTTATTAACTTCACGATTTATAGTCATATATTGACTTAATGACATAACAGTATACCCCAAATCAAAACATAAATAACCAATTTCATGTATGTCAATTAAGTTCAATGCAATCAAGGTGATATTTGACTATTTTCCATCATCTAAGAAAATATAAATCCCATCAAGTTCAAATTCAATCATCACCAATCAAGACATAATATACTTTCTAAAGAGAATAAGACAATAAGCCCATAGCCATTCTCATCACAACTGTAGTCTATAACCACCAATTTAACTCCATTTTAAACACAAATGTCATTTTAAAATATGATAAATTCAAAATAATAATTTCATCATGTGACAAAAACATTTAGATATTCGATTAGAACTGTGCATTCAACTTAACCCACTCACCAACAAATGCTCCCAAAAAGTCATTTTCACTCCTCCGTAAGCTCCATGCCATACTCGGAGGTTGTTCCACCTAGTAAGCAAAAACAGTACATATGAAAATGACAAAAACAAGATTACAGGAAAAAAAAAAAAAAGACGCGCGCATAACTCCTAATCCCGCGATTTGGTCCAAATTGGACTCAAACGACATCCAATTTACCCAAAACAAGAACCCATGAGTTCTTGACACTAAAATCTATGATTCTTCCAAAAATTGGGAAGAAAACAAACAAGGTATTAATTGCTACAGTAATATCATGAATGCTACAGTAAACACGCATTCTTTCAACATTTTGGCCATGATTCGATCAAAGTACAACAAATTTCCAAAAGGAAAACTATGTAAGAGCATTTTACAACACAAGACAACCATTTTTACTATTAAAATACAAGCTAAAAGCTCATAAGATTGCCCTAAACTTCTACGGTTTCCTGAGCATACATCTAAGCATGAACTCAAGGAAGAAGATGCCATGAAGGAGAAGGATTTGGAGGGGTGAAACACGGTGTCTCAAGGAAGAAGATGAAGGGAAGAAAGGAACGGCCAAACAAGAGACTAAGCCAAAGCTAACTCAATAATCAAGGATTAACTCAACAAAACTATAGTGAATAGTTCCAGTGAATTAAAATCTCAATTCACATCCAAAAGAAGGTTGATTTCTCATCCGGTTAACACTCCAACAAGACTAGTCAAAGCTCAGGTTTAACCTAGTCAAACTTTGTCAAATTTGGGTTTTGACCTATCAAACATAGTCAAACGACACTTCAAATCAAGCAAACGAATACCAAATTTGTTTTCAAGAAAGGATGGAACATTTGCATGCCCAAAAGTCAAAAATATTTGTTCTGGTTACTATACGTTGTAACTATAGTACCAAACACCCCAATTGCCCCTGACTACACTACCACCACTCTGAATTCTAGAGAGTCACACTATTGCTTCAGTACTGCTGCTACATCATAACTGCTACCATACTATAATCATATACTCCCCGGACCGAACAAGTACACACCCAAAATGGAAGACAAAACTATAAAAAAAAAAAAAGAAAAAAGTCTTAGTACTACAGGTAGGTCAAGAGTCTATTTGGTTAAGATTTGTAATTCAACACATTCAAGGGACTTGTGGATTGTCTTTTCAAAAAATGATCATGATGATCTTATATGAAAATAATGTTACACCCAATTAAAATAAGCATACATTAAAGTGAATAGCAAAAAAAATTTCACTAAAATTTTTTTCACTCATGATATTCAAAAGAATGGTGATATTAATATTCGACAAGTGTGTTTAAGTGATAATGTCGTATATTCGGTCATAAAGACACTTCCTACTAGATTATTTAAAAAAAAAATAGTCCTAAGTACTGGAGTCCATCAAATTGAAGATCTTGAATGATATTGTCAAGAGGATTAATATGTGATATGCTCCTTGTGTATTCGCAAGTGCACAGATCATAAAAAGTAGTATAATGTACCCAAAAAAGATCTGGTAGTTTAATCTAGGGGTGTATTCAAGCCGAGCCGAGTCGAGCCGAGCTTTTATGTGTTCAAGGTCAGCTCGTGACTAAATGATGAGCTCGAGCTCGACTCATGGCTCGAATCGAGCTTTAAATATTGTTTGAGCTCGGCTCGTTTGAAGAATTATTGAACTCGAGCTCGGCTCAAGCTCGACTCAAGAAAGCTTGTTTATTAGCTCGTTCAAGCTCGAGTTCATTTAAATGCTCGTTTAGAAGCTCGTTCATGAAGCTCGTTTACAAAACTCGTTTACAAAGCTCATTTATAAAGCTTGTTTATAAAGAATAGAACCTATATATTCACAAATAATATACTTATGCATTTTTTACATTAAAATAAATCATCAATTGCAATAAATAAACTGAAAATATGAAATGACAAATTCAAACACAATCTTGAGATAAACAACATAGAATCCAATACAAGCAATTTATCCATATTGAAATAACAAGCATTTTGTCCATAATCACTTAAATAACAAAGCATAAGAACACTTGAGCCTTCCTTCTAAGCAAACTCATCATACTCCAAACAAACTCACAAGTCTAAGCATCTTGACAAAAGCATAATTACCTAAAAAAAAGATAAAATAGTGTTAATCACAAATAAAAAATGTAAAATTCAAAAGAAAATGTAGTACTCATACCGATATTGATTACTAATTGTCTTCTTGTCAAAGATGCCTTCATTTTAAAGGAAATTCAAGGACTTCCTTCTTCTCCTACAAAATGTAAAAAATATTAAAAATGGTCTTACACATAATTAACTTTAAAAAAAATAGGAAACATAAATTATTTTTACTTAGTTTTTCTTTTCTTTGAATCCCATAATAAGCTCTCAACCAATCTCCACCACACATCAATGCTTCAACTGTAGCCGGTGCTAATGAAGCACGATGCGACTCAATAACTCTTTTGGCCATACTAAAAGCCAACTCAGAAGGTACTGTGGTTATTGGTATGGATAGAACATCACAATCCATCTTTCGCAAAACCCGAAACTTCAAATAATTAGCTTTCCACCACTCCAAGACATCAAATGGAGGATCAATGCTCTCATTGTGTATGTGAACACCTTCTTCCAAGTACACATCTAATTCTGACTTTATTAATTGAAAAGAACCGACATTTCTAATTAAATTATCAAATTCAGCCATTCCTCTTGATCTACCGCCACTAACAATGGATGAAGAAGAAGTTGTAGGAGCAGAAAGATGACTTTGAGTATCCATGTCATTCTTGGCCTTGAAAGCTTCCACATACTCGTTATAAAGCTTGTAAAGTGATGATCGAACAAAACTCATTTTGTTTGGAACATCATCCACTGAATAGAAAAAAGGGAAAGCCCACTCAACCAAAGTCATCTTATTCCTTGGATCTAAAATAGTTGTAATTGATATCAACAAATTATTGTCCCCCCAATATTTATCAAACTTTCTAATCATTCTTGCTACCATTTGTCTCATAAAATCATTATCACCTTCCGTATGTCTAGACAAAGCTTTCTTCACAGTGGTGAGTTCAAGAAGAAACAAATTTG
The DNA here is from genome assembly GCA_020875875.1 of Dioscorea alata. Lineage (NCBI taxonomy): Eukaryota > Viridiplantae > Streptophyta > Magnoliopsida > Dioscoreales > Dioscoreaceae > Dioscorea > Dioscorea alata. The sequence continues at coordinate 10,053,728 of CM037025.1, read as the reverse complement.
AAGTAGGATACTAAAAACTTGAAATAACATTTGTAACATAATGAAATTCTTCAAGAAATGTACAAACAGCTTGGACTTTACTCCAATCTTCTTCGGATGGCAAGTAATGGTAGTTTGAATCTCTTAGTTGATATCTAATAAAGACAACCTTCAAATCTAGAGCAACTTGAAGCATGTAATATGTAGCATTCCGTCTTGTGCAAACATCAAGAACAAGCTTTTTATTTGACAGATTTAATTGCTTAGTAATGTCACTAAACATAGTAAGACGAGACACACTTTTATTGATATGCTTCACACTTTCACGCATATTGCAAACTATATCACTAATTTCACCAAGCCCATCCTGAACCAAGAGATTTAAAATATGTGCACAACACCTCACATGAAATAATTTCCCATCAAGCACAAGTGCATTCTGATTTTTCAAATTCAGATTAGCTTTCAACAAATTCACAGCAAGATCATTATAACTAGCATTATCAACTGAGACGCTCATCAACTTTTTTCCAAGACACCAATCAGCTATGCATCTTGCTAACTCATCACAAACAACAACACCAGTGTGTGGAGGGACAATAGAACGAAAGCATAACATATGTTTTTGCAATTTCCAATCATAATCCAAAAAAGGACAAGTAACAACCATATACTCTACATCTTGCACCGTAGATGTCCAAAAATCAGTAGTGATACTAACTCGATCAACTTCTTTCAACAATGAAGATACTCTTTTTTTCTCAATGTCATAAGCAGATATACAGTCTTTTTTTGAAAGTCCTCTACTTATTCTTTCCTAATTAGGGCTAACAGTTCTCATAAAATGATTGAAAACTTCATTCTCAGCAAATGAAAATGTTAAATCATGCACTAAAACCATATGAGCATAAACTTTCCTCACCTTTGCTTGGTCATATTTCCAGGTTTGAATTGCATTCACACTTTCAGATTTTGCAAAATTTGTTGAGAAAGTCAGCTACTTTTGTCCCTTCAATGCTAATTGTCATCTCACACACACCTTCAAATGGCGAATAAACTAAGTTGTTGCTCCAAACTTCAATAGACCAAGTTGATGCCTACAATGAATACTGATAAGTGTTCGTGTTAAAGTAATACAAACTATTATTTTTTTACATTGAGCATTACTTTTCTCAGATTTTATCATTGATTAGTGTGCATTTGTGTTCTTTTGTGCATATAGGGTTGTGGAGAAGATTTAGAGAAGAAAGAGCAAAATTAGGTCATGTTCGCCATTGTTGAGGAGTTCTTGGACCAAACAAGGAACAAGGCACGGGTTCTAAACTTGTGAGTGTGTGCCAACCTCCATTGGAGGGGCACAAAGGCAGTCACACTCATAAAAGTTTAGCCCATGTAGCATTGGAGAACTTCGTCAATGAGGAGAAAAGAAGCAATCGACATGATCTACTGTTGGTTGTGTGCTCAATTCAACGGCCACGATGAAGAACATGAAATCGGGAACATTTTATGCACCAGCACTGTAGTAGTTACTGTATCAAATCAATGTAGTAATTTACTGTAGAAGTTTGATGTTCACTACGCGCCATAAATTCGATTCCAGAGAATCTACATGGCCGTGTGGATGCCCGATTTCAGCCTATTTAAAGCAACGACTCAGATTTTAAAAAGGACTTTTCGATCTATCTTTTTCCCAACTTCTTGAGGGTTCGCAGCTAGGGTTTGGAAAGGATTTTGTAGAGGTTTACAACGAGCCTTTGGCATCAACATCAACATCTGTTGGAAGATAGCTATTAGGGGAGCTTTCGTCGGCACCGATCCGGCGAGGTGTGCCCTAGGCTTGACAAGGGGATTGGTGGAGAGGATGGAGCGACCTCACAAGACCATCACCACGGATCACAAAGGGGTTTCATCTATGTTTATTATTCTTGTTGATTCATATACATTGATGATTTTGTATAGCTCCATGGAGAGCTAAACCCCTTGTGGGTATTCGGACTTGTAAACCCTAGGATGACTTTGTTTCTATGACTTTTATTATGCTTTCTTAATTGATGATTTTAATTGAGTTCCAATCTTGCATGTTAATTGTAATTGATTTTCCCTTAGCTGTGACACTAGGGTTGAGAATCATCTAGGTTATCCTTTGAAAGTGTGACAACTTCTATAGGATTAGACTACCCGATTGAGAAGGTCGAGAGGATGAGTCGTGAGGTAGCGAAACATCCCCTTTCCCCTTCAGTGTGATTTTCCCTATCTCCGTGTTCAAAGAATTTTTTACAATCGAAGTAGAGTGAAGTGCTAGGAGATGAACTCCCCTTGGGCTTAGTTGCGCGAGCAACAGAGTGAAAGGTAGTAGTGAATCCTAGTGCTGGGATCCTATAATACTGCTAAGGAGTTAGAGATGGGAGAGAAGGCGAGGAGTTTGGAGGAGGGGATAAGTGGTGGTCCTGATGCGGAAAAAGGTAGAGGGAATGGGGATCAGTGATGATTACGATGATAATGAAGATTAAGATTAGACTTTGAATGCTATGTATATGTTGCATGATAGCATTTGCTGAAACTTTTGAATATTGGAAATGTTAGTTTCTTATTGTAAATGTTTCTATAAAGAACTGGTAATAAGATGGCATCTGCCAGATTGAAACTTATCATTGGTAATTGTCGCTACAAGTCTTAACAGGTTTTTTTTTCTTTTTTTTTAAGAAAGAAACCAAACCTGGCTAATTTATTAAAGAAGAAGATAGACAAAGCAAAGAAGAACAAGAAAAAGAAAAACAACTAGAGAAAGTAAAAACTAACAAAGGAAAACACACAGCCAGCTTAAAAACAAAACCATAAGCAGTGAAACTCTCCATAATCTATCAAGGGAGGTCACAGCCATGGTGGAAAAGGTTCAGAGTATGAAGATTGGCACCATGGATGACAAGTTTAATGGCTGGGGTAATCCAAGCAATGGGAATGACATGGATGGAAGGATTATTCGCAGCTTCGAGGATCGATCTGACTTTGAAAATCAGGGATGTGAGACGCCAAGAGAAATGGACAACAGTATCTCAAATGAGCTTTAGGATCTCTAGATTGATGATGAAGACATGCTAAATTTGAAAATGATGATCAATGGCAGAATTAAGCGCCATACTCAGAGCAAGAGCATCAGCTTCCAAGTAGGTGGCAGAAGGATAGGAACAATACTCTACAAGAAGGATACTGTAATTAGCATTGGAAATGAAAAAACCTGTGGTGTTTCGGTCCTCTTTGCCCTTGGTTGTTGTTTCAGTTGTCTTAGATGTTATGGTCATTTCCCCGTTGAATTTCCTTTGAATCTTCTTGTCGAACCTTTGGAATTGTTTGCCGGGTGTTTGAGTGTGTTTTAGTAGTGTATAGAGAGGGTGTGGGCTGTGCACAGGGCACACAGCCCTTCCTGGGGGCTGTGCGGCCTCTGTGCGGGGCCGCACAAAGGCCGCACACCCCAGGCAGAGGGGTGTGCAGCTGGTGTGCACATCGAGTGTTAGGTTATAAAAACCCGGTTTTGGCCCTTTTTCTTCATTTCTTTTCTCCCAAACTCTTCTATTTCCTTCTCCTCTCTTCCTTCACCATTCCATAGAGTTTTAAGACTGACTTAGAAGAGGTTTTAGAGTTTGAAACTTGGATCATCAAGTTGCTCATTCATTGGATCAAGGTAAGCTCCCATCTTTTTGTTCCTTCTTCTTTGTTCTTTGATGAAGATGGTTAGGGTTCTTTGTGAACCCTTATGAGAGCATGATTCTTATCACTTTTCTTCCTCTTTGATGGTAAATCTTGTGAGATTGATTGTATTGAGATGTATGGCCTTGACTTCATGAAATCCTTGAACCTTCATCACCTTGATCCATGAATTACTGTAGCTCCGGTGTGCTTTCCTTGTGTTCTTGGTTTCCTTGCCTTAGAGGGAAGCTTAAACCCTTATATTTGGTTTAGTACCTTGAGTTGTGAGTGGAGCAATTCTATAGTTCATTAGGGTTGTTTGGAAGAAGAAATTAGGGTTCTTGTTTGACTTTTGTCCTAACAATTTATTGGTGTTTCTTGTGCTTTCTCAAGGAGGAAAAGCTTTGGATTGAAGCAAAGAACTTGACAAGGACTAGCGTTCAAGGGAGGGAAGTTGTCAAAGTGGTGAGTGGGACTAATAAGCATAATCCTATCCGAAGAATACCTATATACGTATATCTATTTATCTTTGTGCATTATGATGCTTGATTAGGGATCTATATGTTTTGTGCTTCGATTTAAGATTTAAACTTTATTTTGGAATGAGATATATATCCATATATATATGCATGTATATTTCTTACTTGAAAGTATTACTGTTCAAAGGAGTGGTTATTCGAGTTGTATGTGATTAGGAATTTGTAAGTGAAGATTAGATATTCTATGGGTTATAGAATGTATTATTTCACACACCTTTGTCATAATTGGTTTAATTTCACCAGAATGATGCCATGCATTATTAGTGGCTTTTGAAATGTGTTTTGGGTAGTTTGGAGCCATACTTGAATTATGACTTGGTTCATTTCCTAAGCATTATTAAAGTATTTTATATATGTTGTTGTGATTTGAAAATCCTATGTTTTGAGGTATATGTTTCAAATTGTGTATTCTTATGAGATTTGAGATGTTTGATTTGATGACCATAAAGGCATATTTGAATCGTGGTCAAGTTTATTTGCAAAGTTTGCCAAATGTTGTATTTAAGTTTCGAAAACTTTATTATGACATCATGGTTTCCAAATTGAAGGTTTGAGACTTTTGTTATCGTACTCATTAAGCCCACGGGTTGTATGATACTTATTTATTGGATGGTGACATAGGAGCCGAGCTCCAGTACTTACTGTAGTAAGAATTAGATGGTTCCCACGGGCCAACCTACTAAGAGGTGGCGTGGAAAACTGTCAAACCGGTTATGCCATTTCAGGTGGGAGAGTAGAATCCTGATTTGGATATGGTTGGGATGTTCGGAGTCACCACACAGACTTCCCAGCGGCCAATGCCAAGAGATACGTGTCTTGGCAGCTCCAGACCTAACCGAGGCCCAGGTTAGTGAAAGAGCCTTTTGGAGGCCAAATACTGTACCGATGTTTATCGATTTATCTATTCTTTGAAATCTGGTTTATTTGAGTTATTGAAAAGAAAGCATGAGTTTGGATATTAAATTGGTTTCCACAACATCGATTGTTTTAAAGAGTTTATTATTGCTATATTAATCATGCAAATCCGATTTGGTGTTTCACCATTAGTATAAATGTTATCTTTGTTATTCTCAAAACTTATGAGAATCTTCATCATGTTAGAATTGATAAACCTTATATCTTATAATTGCTATACTTGTTTGCAACTTGGTGTTGTATTGAGTTAATTATAGCATGGCAAAGTTTGTTAAATGTTAAGTGTGTTTTATAGTTTGAACCTGTGTTTGGTATTTGAAAGTTTCATTGTTTTAAACCCTAGTTGGGTATTAATAATTTCTTTGTATTACTTAATTCTGTTGTATTGTGGTGTAGATTACTATTATGCGTAAGTGTGTTTTAACCCAAGTATATTATCAGCAAAATATCTTCACTAATTTATGTTTTAGTATTATTATCTTTCGGTATATTTCTGGTGGAGTTGTGCTAATCCCCTCACTGAGTAACTGTGGTTACTCATCCCCTCTTTCTCCTTTCCAGTTTTGTTACAGATAGTAGGTGAGGCGGTGTGGCTGCGTGCTGAGCATTTGTTGCCTTTTTATCTCCTTGTATCACTTTTATTCATGTATGTTATTGACACACCCCTTGCGTGTGTACCCCGCATGTGCACGGGTTGTCGAAGTAATAAAAATACCCTGGTGAGTGGGTAGTCGTATCCACATGGAATAGTGTTCAGAAACAAGTGTTATCGCTATTTAGCTATGAAAGAAATCGATGATGAAAGAAGTATATATATAAATGTAAAAGAAAATAAAAGAGTACAAGAAAAATAATAAGGGTAGGAGAGGTAATCGATATAAAGATGGGGTACCCGGACAAAGCTCCCCCTAAGACTAATGCTTCTAGTGCAAGACTAGTATTATACCCTCTAATTGATGTCTAATTGAGTCGAGGATATCCTTAAACACACGGTCCCAAACCTAAGGTCAACCGTGACTGACCCCAACACTATGCCCCGGCATTAGGATTCACTACGACTCTTGACTCTCGTTGACCTGTCAACTAAGCCCTAGAGGAGTATATCTACCTAAGCCTCACACTACGTGGGATTGCATTAAGTTCTAGGGACTCCTAGTGGTAAAACCTGTTCCTATGTGTAGTTCTAACCCTTTGGTCCAGGTGGAAAAACCCTAGTCTAGATTAAGCCCCAGTGCGTAGGATTCACTTCAACCCTTCACTCTGTTACTCGCGTAACTAAGCCCCAGGGGAGTTTATCTACCAAGCACTTCACTCTATCTCGACCGCTAATGAATCAAGGAAACGGAGGTAGGGAGAAACCACACCGGAGGGGAAAGGGGTACATCGCTACCTCACAACTCTCCCTCTCAACCCTCTCCAACCTTGTGTAGTCTAATCCTATAGAGGTTGTCACACCCTCAAAAGATAACCTAATAGATTCTCAACCCTAGTGTCACGGCTAAGGGAAAATCTCATACAATTGGCATGCAAGATTGGAACTCAATAATAGAACATTAAATTAAGAAAGCATAATAAAAGTCATAGAAACAATATCATCCTAGGGTTTACAAGTCCGAATACCTACTAGGGTTTAGCTCTCCATGGAGCAATACAAAGTCAATAAATAGTTTAAGAACATATGCATGAAAACCATAAAGAAAACCCCCTTGTAGATCGTATCGATGGTCTTGTGTAGTCGCGTGTCTTCTCCAACGAATCCCTTGTCAAGCCTAAGGCACACCTCGACAAAGCAATGCCGATGAGAGCTTCCCCAATAGCTTTCTTCCAAAGGATGTCGATGTCGATGCCGTTTAATCGCCTCTTTGCTACAGTATTTCTGCTACAGTACGCTGCCGTGTGGAATTTCTACACGCCCGTGTGAACTCTCTGTAATTCTGAATTTCGGCAGAAAGTGAACAGTAGCTTGCTACAGTAACAAAGCTACAGTATTTTCGAAATGCTCCCGAATTCATCGTTCTTCATCGAGGCCGTTGAATTGGACACACAATCAACGGTAGATTATGTCGATTACTTCATTTCTCTTCATTGGCGAAATTCTCCAATGCCACACGAGTTATAGACTTTTGTGAGTGTGACTGCCCTTGTGCCCCTCCAATGGAGGTTGGCACACACCCACAAGTCTAGACTCGTGCCTAGTTCCTTGCTTTGTCCGAGAACTCCTCAACAATAGCAACCATAACCTATTCTTGCTTCTTTTTCTCTAAATCTTCTCCACAACCCTTCAATGCATAAAAGAACACAAATACACACTAATTAGTGATTAAATCTGAGAAAAGTAATGCTCAATGTAAGATAATAATACTTCGTATTACTATAACATAAGCACTTATCAGTTATTTTTGGATCATGCATATGTTATTTGAGTCTTGGATCCACTAGTATGTCGAGAACTCTATTGCATAGTGTTGTACTTAAACCACTCTTAAACTTGTGTGTATCAACTTTTGTTATTATTATCAGTGTTATCTTCCTGTGTGTTCGTGAACTTCTATCTTCTATCCTTATTGTTAATGTCGTCATCATCGTCGTCGTTGTTGTTGTTGTTATTAGTTCTATTACTCTCGCTGGGCATGGTTGTTCTTGAAACTTGGTATTTGTGTTAACATTGTTGATTCCAGGTTTATTGTTCAGCCTTGCGCTATCTCGAGGGTTGAGTGGTGGAGTATTCCTCCTTGAGATTGTCGCGACGATTGTCGCGTCCTGTGGACCTGCGGGTCGGGGTGTGACAAAACCAGAGAAATCTACCTTGTTAACAGGATGCCAATTAGCAAAGAAGAACAAAAAAAAGGCCATCCTCGCTAACGAAGTTATTAAGGATGAGACGTTGGCCAGAAAGATTCAAGCTAGCTTGAGAGAATTCTTGAGCACGGGCAAGAGCATAGGTTATAAGTGCTCATGTTATAGTATCGCGAAGCGTTATTATCTTACAATGAACATATCTTTTATCAGATTTTATCACTAAATTGTGTGTGTTTGTGTATTCTTCTGCATTGTAGGTTTGTGGAGCTAATTTGGAGAAAAGAACGAAGTTAGATCTTGTTCGCCGTTGTTGGGAAGTTTTCGGACCAAGCAAGGAACAAGGCATGAGCCTAGACTTGTGAGTATGTGCCAACCTCCTTTGGAGGAGCACAAAGGCAGTCACATTCACAACAAGTCTAACTCGTGTTGCTTAGGAAAACTTCACCAAGAAGGAGACTTGAAGCAATCGGCATGATCAACTATTGATTGTGTGGAAAATTACTATAGCAACACTGTAACCTGTTACTGTAGCAAAACCCTGTAGCAAGCTACTGTTCACTTTCTGCCGAAATTCAGAATTCCAGAGAGTTCACACGAGCGTGTGGAAATTCCACACGGCCGTGTGAATTAATTTTCCAGCAAGCCAGAAACTTCACACGCCCGTGTGGAAATTCCACACGGCCGTGTGAAGTCCCGATAAGTTCAAATTTAAAGCCGCACTCAACATTATAAAAGCCCGATTTGGAGACTTTCAAGACATCTTTCGACCTAACTTTCTCCCCAACTTCTGGAGAGTGCGGCTAGGGTTTCGAAGAGGACTTCGTGGAGGTTTGGAGCGCGTCATCGGCATCGTCACCGACGCCCGGCGGCCGCACAAGACCACGGCCACACCATACGCAAGGGGGTTTTCATCAATGTTTTTAATTTGTGCTTTCTTTTATACTTTGATGAACATGTATAGCTCCATGAGGAGCTAAACCCCTCGTGGGTATTCGGACTTGTAAAACCCTAGGATTATTATGTTTCTATGACATTGCTATTATGTTTTTCCATTATTGATGAATAAATTCGAGTTTCAATTTTAATTATCTTTTGCTATTGTTTTCCCTTAGCCGTGACACTAGGGTTGAGAGCAATCTAAGTTACCCTTTGGAGGTGTGACAACTCCTATAGGGTTAGACTACTTAGGATTGAAGAGGATTGTGAGGGTGAGTCGTGAGGTAGCGAAGCGTCCCCTTTCCCCTCCGGTGTGATTTCTCCCTACCTCCATTTTCCTTGATTTATTAGCGGTCGAGATGAGGCATCGTAGTTCGGGGCTTAATCTAGACTAGAGTTCTTTCACCTGGACCAAAGGGTTAGAACTACATGTAGGAACAGGTTTTATCACTAGGAATCCCTAGAGCTTAAAGCAATCCCACGTAGTGTTAGGCTTAGGTAGATAGACTCCCCTGGGGCTTAGTTGCGCGAGCAACAGAGTGAAGGGTTGACGTGAATCCTAATGCCGGGATATAGTGTTGGGGTTAGTCACGGTTGACCTTAGGTTTGGGACCGTGAGTTTAAGGATTTCCTCAACTTAGTTAGCATCAATAGGAAAGTATAATGGCATAGTCTTGCACTAGAAACATAAGTCCTAGAGGTAGCTTGTCCGAATACCCTATTTAATCTATTACTAGTCTTTCTCTAATTCACTTCTACTTGCACTTTCTTGTCTTCCATCTCTCTATTTAATTTCTTGTCTTTAATCCTCATTGCTTCCATAATTCACTCACCAATCTTATTATCACTATTCGTACACCACACAACTAAATAGCAAAATATTTTGTTTTAAATCTCTATTCCCTGTGGATTCAACTACCCACTTATCAGGGTAATTTTATTACTTCGACAAGCCCGTGCACTTGCGGGATACACGCAAGGGGTCGTGTCAATAGGACTTCCAAATAAACCAATCACTGGCTGCAACAACAAAAATAGTGAACTTAGAGAAATTGTACCCTATAAGCCAGAGTCCAAAGCCGAAACCATTAGGAAAAGAGATATTCTTATTGAGCTTAAATTTGATCATGTTCCAAATCTCTTGGGTCTTACTGCAATGTACAAACAAATGCTCAACAGACTCAATAATGTTGCCACAAAAGCAACAAGATTTGTTAGGATGCAACTGAAGTCTATAGAGATAGTCATACATAGCAAGCCTGCCATGAAACATGAACCAACTGAAGTGTTTAACCCTGGGGCAACATTGATTTTCCACAACGGAAGAAATACTATTACCATGAGATTTAGGGTACCAAACCCAATGATTGTGAGCAAAAGGGTCAATTTTGCCGAGACAAAAGGAGACAAGATTCAAATTATCACCAAAAATGTAATGCAAGAAAATACAATCCCAATTGTCATTTTGGATAAAATCAGAGATATTAATCCGCTGAAGGTCTAAATCCATATTCAAAAATGTTGGTTTTAATGCAAAAGGGATTTCAAAACACCATGGAACATAGAGGAGATAAGTACCAGAAGGGTTGACAGAATCAATCCAACAATAGGGCTTCAAAAGATTTGCAGTATTACAAAGACCATGAAAAACCTAGAACAGTTAGAGGGGACAGGATCTTTCCAGAAATTCACTTTCCCATACTTGGAGAGGACAACATCAACCCAAATAGTATCATCAATGTTTAAGTATTTAAAGACATTCTTAGCCATAAGCACATGCTTAGCAAAAGCAAGGTTTCTAATAGCAAGGACCCCCTCAGACTTACCTTCAGTAATACGCTTCCAAGCAACATCATGGATGCCCTTTCCATTGCCACAGTTATCCCAAAAGAAACTTCTAAAAGCTTTGAAAATTTCAGAGAGAACTGAGTCAGGAATAGGGTAAATAGAAAGATAGCAAGTGGGAATGGACAAGAGAGAAGAATTAATTAAGATAGTCTTAGCCGCGAGGGACAATTTAAGATGAGTCCATCTAGAGAAAACCCTACGGATTATGCCGACCATTGAGTTAAAGGAAGCAATTGCCAACTTTTGGGGAAGATCAAGATACCCAACTAGGTGAAAAGGAACTAAGCTAGATTGAGACTAAGGATGGAGCAAATGCTTTTCAAAACCCTTTTATTGAACCAAGTGGGGAAGTAAATTTAGGATTTAGCAAGATTGGGATGTTGACCAGTCAATTTGGCATAGATGAGCAAAAATAATTTGATATTCCGGGCAGCTAATCTATAAGCATAAGTGACTAAAATGAGATCATTAGCATACATTAAGTGATTAAAGTTATAACGAAGATTAGAATTCAAACCCATAATCATGTCATTTCAAAGAGCAAAGTTGAGCATAGGAGGTGAAGTTTTGAGAAAGAAGAATAAACAGGTAAGCTGAAATGGGTTCACCATGACGGACACCTCTAGAAGAGGAAAATCAAGGAGAGGAAACCCCGTTAATCAACAATGAAAAGGAACTAGAATTAAGACAAGTAGTAATCCAAGAGATCCAGATGCTAGGAAAGTTCATTTTAGTTAAGGTGGCAAGAATTGCACTCCAGCAAAGAGTATCATAAGCCTTTTCAATATCAATTTTAATTAACATCCTAAGGGGGCTATTGGTATCAAGATCTAAAGAATGGACAATCTCTTGAACAGTGATAATATTATCGAAGGATCACCAGCCGGAAACAAAACCGTCTTGTTCTCGACCAATTAAATAAGGGAGAAAAGGCTTCAAATCGTTGGCAAGGATTTTGGAAATAATTTTACAACACATGTTACAAAGAGAGATAGGATGGTAATCAGAAACCAGTTTGGGTTTATCCTTCTTAGGAATGAGGGCAATGAAGGTCCTACCCCAAAAGGAAAGCATGATTGAGTTAGTGAAGAAACACTGGATGGTAGAAAAGAGATGATCACCAATAATCGGCCAGAAAAATAGAAAAACTCAGTATTAAAGCCATCGGGGCCAGGGGACTTACTAGTGGAAGGTCAAGAAAAGTGAGATAAACTTCCTCCTCGGTGACTTCACAAATGAAATATTTGCCATCCAGATCAGAGATCCTAGGAAAATCACCATGCAAAGCATTAAGAATATCAATTTTACCATTTCCTGAGGAGTCGACCAAAGATTGGAGTAGAAATCACAAAAAGCATGGTCGATATTAGAGTGTTCAGAAAAAATATTTCCAGCAGCATCTTCAACTTGGGAAATTAAATTCAAATGCGAGCGAATGCAGGCAATGTTTTGGAAGAAAGTAGTATTCTTGTCCCCATCTTTGACCCAAAATAATCGGCCGCACTGGGCCCACTAAATGGAGTTTTAACATTGAAGTGCAAGAATCTTAGCATAGTTCTCCATAAGGAGGAAATGAGAATCCTGCAAAGGGTAAGAGTGCTCTAAAGTACAGATATCAGCTTCGATTTTAGAAATAGCATAATCGATGGGATTAAAGCCAACAGAGCGCCAAGAGTTAATTTTGAAACCAGTGCAAGAAATCTGGTGAGAAAAAGACTGCATGGGATTACCATGTGAAGAAAAATTCCAAGCATCATTGATAGCTTCATGACACCCAAGATAATCTAGCCAAAAAATTGTCAAAACTTAAAATACGGCCATTGCAAGAAGTGTGCACACAAACAGCGAAGAGAAGAGGAGGATGATAAGAAAAGGTATGAGGCAAGTGTTTAAGGAAGAAAGACTTGAAGTTAGAGGTCCAGTCAAGGTTCACCAGGCAATGAACCAATCTGGCCTATCTACTAGCAAGGCTACATTGATTATTGCACCAGGTGAACACGGGGCCAGAAAAGTTTAAATCAAGAAGATTGTTAGTCTCGATAAAATTAAGGAAAAACTGAGCTTTACGTTCATAATAAGAAAAAGAGCGCCCATGTACTCATCGCGGGAAAACACAGAGTTAAAATTCCCCCACAACAAGCCAAGGAAGTTGAAGAGAAGAAATTTTAGAAAGCTCATGCCACAAAGAGTACTGAGTAAGAAAAAGATGAGAGTTATAAACCACAGAAATAAGAATACTTTTAGACACATCCGAAAAGATAACAAGGTGTAGGACTCAGCCAGAAGCGGCGATAGGGGTGACTTGACCGATAAGTTTGTTCCGAAAGATAAGAATGCCTCCAAAATAACCTTCAGCCAGAATCCCTAGCCTAGTCACAATACCAAGGGAGTTTACTGCAAAAGCGGTCCACTCTCTTTGAATGGCTCTGGTTTGGACGAGGTAGAGAATAAATGATTTATGAGCCCGGATTAGATGAAAGCCGCAAATGGAGGTGTCCCGAGCCTAGATCCCCATGCAGTTCCAAAAGATAATCTTAGCTGAATTCATAATAAACGATTGAATGGAGAAGGACAAGAGGACTCCCTTTGAGAGCGGAAGTGAGGACCAAAGAATGAAGGAGAAGGAGAGAGAGGTCAAGAGCTAGGTTCTCCAACCTTCACTCTTCCCTTTTTCTGGGACGAACCCGATGCGTGTGAGACCTTTCTGATGAGCACCTTCCTTCAAGCCTCCTTTTGATATTGATCTAAAGTCATCATGTCATCGGGTAATCATCGTCGAACATCGCGTCGTCGGTGTCCTCTGAATCATTTCCTTCTTGTTCACTATCATCCTCCATAACTTCATTGACAAGAGCAGATGAAACCTTTTTCACTATCATGAGATGGGGATTCAAAATATCCTCAGTAGACGAAGAGGGTAGCATCAAGATGGAAAATCGCAGGACAGGTGAGGAAGAGTTTGAGCGAGGGAATAAAGGAGCTTTTCCTTTATTTTAGGACTTGTGACATGATAGAAGCTAGGTGGAGGATCCAAGAGATTGCGTGTAATGGGAACCATCTTTCTCCCAATTGGATACGATGATATCCCGAGGAGGCACAATAGTGGAAGGATCAACGATCAGATTTGGAGGATCAAGATCGTCCAAAGGCACCTTCAAATCACAATTAATGGGGTCAACATGGGAGTCTCGAGAAGCGGAGTACCACCCATGACCGCTGCTACGAAGCTCGCCACGTGGACTACGAACAACTCCTCGGGATACACTGGCATTGGTACTCACCGCTGCTGCTGTGCCATAAGTCACGTGGCTAGCACGTGCGCCACCACCGCAACCCCGAGTACAACCTCGCTGGCAGGAAACCAACAACTAAGGGCTGCAGTTCGTCTCAATAGAAGGTTGAGTCGAATCGAACGGGGATTCAGGTGTTGGTGAGATCGAACAAGGTTCATCTAGCTTTGTAACCTGAATAGCGACAACTGATTCCGGACAGGAACCGACCGCTGGCCCTCGTGAAGCACGAGGAAGTGGAGTTTTGTCAGCCCCCGCCATCGCCTTCTTGGTACAAGAACTGGTACAATGTCCGATTACACCACAAGAATAATAGAAAGTTGGCAGCCGTTCATAAAGCACCACAGCAAAAACACTGTGATGGTCGTCCCCGAGCCAAAAGCCCTTACTTAGAGGTTTAGATAGGTCAATTTCAACACAAATGCGAGCAAACTTGGATCATGTCAGAGAGGTGGTAAGCTCATCCACCTTAAGCAGAGCTCCGAGGTGACCGACGATAGTTTCAAGTGATTCTCCATCCTAGAAGTCGACGGGAAGGTTATGGAGTTGCACCAAATAGTGACAGTGGTTAGCTTTGTAAACACAGGCTCAAAGAATGACTTCCAGGGAGAAAGCTGTAAGATGATGTCGTTGATCGACCAGGGTCCTTCCACAAGGAGGCGTTGCATCTCAATTTGGGATTTACATCTAATCAAAAGGAATCCGTGGGTAAATCTGAGATCGAGACTTCACCGATATCCAACCATTCGGCCATCAACGTTGCCTTAACTGGTCAAAAAGAGGGGGTTTCCTGAAGAACTTCCCATACAAAGCATGTTGGAATCTCATGTGAGCTCGGGCGATGGCATCCCCATCTAAGCATACGAAGGCAGAAATAGACTCCTTGAGTTTATTCAGGGTGTGGATGTTGTGAAGAGGGAAGGTATCGGCATTTTGGCCAGCATTAGAGGCAACTTATGCCCAGGACTTCTGAGGGGGTTGCGAAAGGGAGCTGGAGCTTATCCCTTGCTCGCCATGGCAAGGGGGGAGGGAACGGTGGGAAGTAGCCTAATTGATTGCTTTTGACATTAGCCGGCAAGGGGGGAGGGAACGGTGGGAAGGAGCCTAATTGGTTGGTTTTGACATTAGCCTCGTAACAGGTATATCTTTGCTGAATACTGAAAGCCTTGTAATATCCAGCCAAATCTCACTTTTGTCACTGACGAATTGTTTATTAATTTTTAATTATTAATTATTAAATGTGTTTTATTTAAATGATAAAATTTTCTAAAGGCATGTTTGATTGGAGTAAACAAAGGTAGCATACGAGCACTCATCACCAAAACAGAATTCACATTGCTAAAACAATTGAAAACGAAGCATATATTACACAACCTTGCCTTTTGTACAGCACACAACACTTGCATCAAGAGAAAAAAAAAATACAGTAATAATTTACACTACAAACTCAAAAGCCTTCATCTTGATTTTAAATGCGCGGATAGTAGCTTTCTGACTCTCAATAGATGGCGTTGTTAGAGTCAGTGATCACCAAGAAAATGGGTGAAGATTGGCTTAAACCACATCACAAAGAAACAAAGCATATATGCACAAATTCAAAGCAACATGGTAGTGAAGCTCACAACAATTAAGGAAACGTCAAACTTCTGATATTACTTCAATATCACGCCTCTATTTTCAGAAGGGAATTGAGTGAGGTGCTGTTAAATCTTTGGGCAAATCCTCTTATTACGAGCACAATGACATCCCGCATATGCCTTGTCTGCACCATCAGGTCCACTTCATTCTCACTGTCAACTACAATCTTTAGGCGATGTTGATCATTTCGATAAAGCTCCACCTAACAAGGGAGTAGTGGTTAAAAGTCTTTCAATATATTAAAAATCCAACAACGCTGAAATGTATGTAAAAGGCTACAGGAGAGTTTCTGCTACTCTCATTGACAGCTACACACACACACACACACACACACACACACATATAGATTTGGTTCTAATGATTTAATAGCTCTTTGTAGATTCAAAATGTTTAAGTTTATGATCCTACTTATTATATGAAAAAACCAAGAGAAAATTATGCCAAAACTTCTATTCATCAAGCTATGTTGTCGTCATTGTTGCATAGTCCCTTGCGGATTCAAGCTTGTATGCAAGGTTCTATGAATGAAAGAGGAACTTACATGAAATGGAGGGGCATAAGTTCCCCTGATCTCTGTGGTTGGGAAGGTAGCCTTGTAGCCTGGTTTCATAACCTTGATCCTCTTTCGGTTGACTTCTAGGATCCTTCTTTCCAAATTCCCCACGCCAGAAACCTATAAATGTAATTAGCATAAAGAGAAAAAATGAATTAAGTTTTTTGGGTATTTCTAAAAACTTTTTGTCATAAGTGGCTAGCCAATAGATTAATTGAAGGCCATAGGTTAGCGAAAGTACCTGCTTTGGTTGTCTATCCTTGTCACACAATGTCTGTTTGCCAATAGAACAAGAAGAATATGTTACATTACTTGTCAGAAATAAGTTCCATTATGCAATTAGGTGACACAAGCTCAAACTTAGCATCATAAGGTTCAAGTTCCAGCAAAATTTCAGTATGAAAGAAAAATAGAGAAAGGATTAAAAACAGTGGAAAAACCAACGACATTAAAGAATATTAAGACAAAAATTATGTCCAAAAGAAACACATTACTTTGCTATGACTATGATGGTGCAATTAGAATGATACACAGCCAAAACACCAACAGCAATAAAGAAATGAATCAAAACAATGGCAAAATGCTTCCTTCTAATAATCAAAATAAATTGCAGATAGATAAACAGATCAAAGTCGGTGTCATATTTTTCTGATAATTATCAAGAGACATTCTTCTTACAGCCAAAATTGATGGTAAATATGTTTAAGGCAAGTAGATCACATGTACAAGTCTCTTAGCAACCAGAAGCCAGTAACTTTAATATATTCATTATCACAATATGGTAAAACAAAATGCTTCAGGTTCCTTGTTTTCCATTGAAAAATCTCAAACCCTCTATGACATTCAAAAGCATCAAGCTTTTAACATAAGATAACGAGTGAGGCACGTCTATTCCAGAATGGGTCAGATGGTTTGCACAGGTCATTATGTTTGTGATCTTTTATTCATTCTCTATTCAAGCATCAAATTCAATTCACAGTCTACCAATTTCACAAAAACTTTTAACTATTACAGCAATAAGCATGCACAACTCATCCTTGTGCCTCAGAATTTCACTATCTAATAGTTCAAAAATTAATATACGAAGTTAGAAATAACAACTTTTGTTGCAAAAAGAAAATTACTAATTTTGAGAACAAAATTTTCTATTATTCAATAATTACCACAAAAACATAAATTGATGAATTTTATTTATGGCAAGAAACAACTAGCAACATGGGTTTATCTTGATAACAAGTTATAGAGTATTACCTCAAACTTCACAGATCCAAGATCCAACTTCTGTTTTACTTCTTTATAAACATCTGGTTCTGCAAATGAAAACAAGGCAAACAAATAATATGTATGTCTATAAAAGAAAAATCACATGCCTACTTCACCATTACCAGCTCCCATCTACTTTTACCAACCACAGGACTCAAAAATTATCAGAATAACGACACTTCTAATTGAATTTTAGCAATAACCACCAAACACGCAATGGTCAAGAGGCTATGGTGGTCCACTCCTCAAATTGGTTAATCACTTCGCTGGAAGAAGATTCATAGATCAGAAAAGCCAATATATATCACATCCATGATTAAACAATATGATTCTGGCCCCAAAATACCTCCTTTATATTCCTTTCAGTATTGAGGATATGCCAAAACTTGTATATCTCTCACATGAAGCCTTTCTTTCGGATAGTTCTCAATTTGTTTATCACAAATAGACTTATGTTAATTGTAAATTCAAACCATCAGCACACATTCAGGCAATCAAGTTATTATCAAATGTCAGCTCCAGAAGTCACTTGATATTAACTAGGGGGAAATTGACGCTATGCAAACCTACTTAATTGTCACGGACAAGGTAGTGTGAGTGAAGCAGTCAAATTATACTGGGCTAAGTCGTCATGGGCTGGCAGCTTCTGATTTGGCGATTGTTGACAGATGCAGAAGTGGTTTCCCCTGCAACTAGACTTTCTTGTAGCATGACTTCATCCTCATTTTATAGTCAGCTTACATAATGAACCTCATGTCTTGAGAGGTATAATAACACTGTTATTAGGAACTACTTTGGCTCTTGCTCAAAGACATGACAGTGCCTCAATTGGGTTATATTATGTTAGCCCCACGTACAGGTCCTTATATAACAGCTTTATGTCATTTTATCACTCATGCCCATTCTATAGATTTATTGTTTTTGGGATCAGGATCCATTATGCATTCAATGGAAACCAGTATTTGATACTTGTCAAATAAAAGTCAGATTATGGTTCCTTCCAAAAACATGAATAAAATATGAAAACAATGGGCTGTGAAATGATAAAGACCAGTCTCACACAACTCTAGCAGTTTCCTGCTAGTGTGGCTCAAGGAGGCACTACAGAATTTCTTTAATTTAGGAAAAAGTTGGTCATAACTTGGTGATGTTAGAAGATTAGTATTCCATCCAACGCATCAAACTAATACTTCCAGCAAAATCTCAGGAAAAAATTTTATTAAATAAGCCAATAATAGAGAATTTATGTTGTAGGCAAAGAGGTTTCAACTTTACCAACAGCAATCAAGTCTGTTGATGCAGAAACAGGTTGTCCCTCAACTCCATCCTCTCTTATAGGGGTATAAACCACCACCAGCCTGTACCCAACATCATCAACATTGGCTTCATACATCCTCCCTATCTCACCTGTTCATTAATTGCAATGATTATACAAGGAAACATTCACTTAAACATGTTAACGCACCAAGCATATGCTGACGCTATTTCAAAAAGTGAAATTACAATGATAACTTTTTTATAAAAATAAACTAAGAATATAAAAATGCCAATTAACAAGCTTAGCCAGGTGGGAAAATAATGTTGAGGGAAGGCTACTGTGACCTCTAAACAACTCATTTCTCCTTGACAATCAACAGTTACTACTGAAAGTAATTCGAATCCCAATGCTAATATGCAAAAACATATGAACAGTGTTGATTAGGCTTCAATGAAGAATGTTCCTCTATACAAAGATGCAATAGAATTTTCAAGACAGCAAAAGGTCCAGGGACAACATAACAAAGTAATTTGCTCTGAACTACCAACCTCAGGAAGTTTCTTACAATTGCAATAAAACCAGAACATCTAATACTCACTTTCCCGTACAATGGCATATGATAGCTAATCATCTCAAATTTTCCAGAACGGGGGAAGTTAAAGGAAAACACAAACACTATCGGACAAATCAAAGACAAGTTAGTTTATATGAAAAATCAAAACTTGATTCACCGAATCACCAGCACATGACAGTTTGTTTAACAGAAAAATGTCTTCGCTCGAGATGTTGGAATGGGTTTAAATGAACTTTCCACCAAAAAAAAAACACGGAATCATGCCCTAGTAGATATTAGACAGCTACAGGACCAAACCGACAGTTTTGGCACTACACTTCTTACCGAGATGAGATGTTTATCTTGTGATTTCATCTTACCAGGTATGGAGATAAGATCAGGGCTTCCAATCATTGATCGAAGCCATTGAATTCTGCTTTTGCCTTCTTTTCCACCAGTGTATACCCCACGTACAGCATACAAATTTGTGTGGAAACCCCTTCCCTCGATCTCCAGCTTATCAATTTTCGGCTTTCCTGAAAACCATAATATTCAGAAAAACAAGAAACAAGGCTGCATTGGCATAACCGGTTGCCATGGTTGGACAAACAAAGAGATCATTTGCAACAATGACAAATAAAGATGTGTGGCCAAGTTATTGACATATATATAAACAAAACCAAGTCCCCCCAAGCATTTGATTCAGATTATCTAGTTTCCTAAAATATGAACATCAAGATAACAAGCAACAAATATTGTGCCAACAAATTTCATAGCACCCAAAATTTATTGTAGCATTCCAGGTTGAAAAGAGCAAGTGGCCCAGAGAGAATGCAATCAGTTAATGTTCAAAGAAACCAAAGTTGTTGTATTCAAATGAAAGCTCATGGTGATATCATCATACACAAATAAATAAATAAAATAAAGAACTCAAAATAGGACCTGGCAATATATGGGCAGTTATTGCTGAGACAGGCTCAGTCAATCTTCCAAAAACATCTGTAACAATGCATTCACATTTTAAGCATCGACCAATATCCTCAAAGCGAAGCTTATATGAACAAGATTGCTGTAAATTCAATGGTTCAAAGGACTGATCGTCTTCATGTCCTACTGAACAGAACCTGTTGTGCATTATATTTCTCAGTTAGAAACACAAAGCATAAAAAATAGCTTCATAGGTACCACTAAATAGCACTTACCATTGGTATTTGATCTCTTTCTTATATTTCTCCCAAACATGTTGTTGAGTCCTCTTTGGGATTACTTCAACAGCAGTAAGAGTTTCTCCTTCCATCTGCTTGCCATTGAAGGAAAGCATATCCACTACAGGAAGTTCTGAGGAAATAAGAAATCAATAGGAAAGTGCAATGTGAGAGATCCATTTACTAGAATGAGTACCTGAGAACATATGACAGACTATCTATACAATAACCCTGTAGCTAATTCATGACAGTAGGCTGGCTTCATTTGTTTTAGTAGCTAAAAAATGGAGGAAGAAATTATAAGATGTAAATATACATCCATCAAACGAGACTATTTATGGAGAGAGATTATATAGTTGAATTTAAAAGGACAAACAAAGTAAACCCTTAGACAGACCAGAGCTCATGTTCAACTCATTTTTTTTTCTCAAATTTCTACCGATAGACCCACTCACATCAAGAAGGATACTATGGACCGCATGAGAATGAGATGAAGTGAGCAAAATGGATTAAGGGTAGGACTAGATGAATGAATCAGCAGAACAAATTGATAACATACACATTGTGAAAAGAAAGGGGATTTTGAATGAAAAACCTTTATTGCATACCATCAATATAGGGTGAACAAAGATAATTGGTGACACAAAATCTTGGTTAGAGGGTTGATGTGAACATGGCAAAACATGTATAGAAAACATGGTGGATACCCTAGTGAACAATTGCTTACCCAGGCTACAAACTAATAGTACGTTCAGAACATAGCACGGTAATCCACTTAATAACAACTCTAAATTCAAATCAAACTTATCCCCTTTACTTCAGCTCTTTTCAGTTTCTAATGTTTATAAAAAGATAAGTTACAATCAATAAACTCATATTGTAGTTTAAGATGTTGAGCTGATAACAATGCCCTCCATGGATACTGTCTCCATAACAAATCAGTGTTGCAACGATAGTTTCAATCAGCATGCTAAAGGAAGTTCTATCATTTTTTACAGGCAATAAACAGTGGCCACCTGCCTGGTTTTGTTTGGTAGAGGTGGCTCCCCTATTGTGGGTAAATGGGAACCCCGACTCTATGAACCGAGGACAGGCTACACTGCACTAGTAAGGGCAATGCTTACACAAAAAAAAAAAAAACAAAAAACAAAAAAAAAATTGAAGAAGAAGAAGAGAGATTACTAAAATGATACTTGAGTAATCGTAAACATATATATATTGTTACGAGGCTTAAAATTAGGCCAATAACAAATAGTTAGAATAACCTGCAACAGGAAAATATGCAAAAAAAATAAACTGTAAACAAATTGCAGGATTATAAGCAAATGTACCTCAACCTAGAGGTCAACAATCTACATACAACCAAAAGGATATTTACAACTAGAATTTGTTTTTAAAGGTTGATTCTTCAGAGAATATGTGCATGTCTGCATTACCTGGAAGAATAATATGGGACGGTTCAGACAACCTAAGTTCACCAACAACTGTATCTGAACGAACTGGAGTATAGCTGCCAAATAAGAAACTTGGGTAAGCCTTTGAATTAAATGGAGAGAGAGCCTTCAAATTGAACTGCAACCTAGGGATGATAGATTTACAAAACTCTAATGGGACAAACTTTTCTAATGATGAACCAATGATTTTCCTTACCATATACCAGGAAGTGCCCGATATTTTGTCAAATGACATAAGAGTTGGTGCTTGGTGCAATCTCTCATATATGCAATAGTTTTAGCTTTTCATTTTTGATAAAAATATATGCATTGTCAGATGGATGAGGGTTGCAAATGAAGAATGGATGGATATTGTAAATGTTCACCCATGCAAATGAAGTAATGCCAAACCTCAAACAGATTAAAGAGTTTGATTTACCATGCTAGTCTTGGGGTATTAAAAAAATACCCCTTGTAGTTTAGAAAAATTTATGTTGCCGGTCCCATCAAATGGTACAAGGGTTCTATTTATTTAAAGATTTGCTTTTCTGTCAAGTGGCACTCCACTGGATAATAAGTGTTTCAGTTTATGTGAAACGACTAAGGTTCCTATAATTGAATAACGGCAGCAAACTATCACTCAGAACATGGTACTTGAAAGAAAAGGCACAGCCCTTTCCATGAAACATGTCCTGTATGCTGTATTACTCTAATTAATATTTAACATTGGTTAACATTTGCCTAATTAATATGTTGGTTAATATTTGGCTAATATTAATAAATTCAACTGATTGCCTAATTAATCAAATTCTGTAAACAGAGTTATTGCTAGTAGAAGGAATTCAATCTGGTTGGCCATGAATGAAAAACTTGGGATAACTGAAACTATCTCCAGGCTATTCTCCAATCAATCATGGACGGTAAGTTCTCACGTCAATTTTTTATAAATGTTTCTGATAGAGAAATATATTTAATGAAAATTTTATGGCGCCATGACAGAGGATAAGAGATTGCTACCCAAACAACAGACGACAATTGTAATCGGAATCAGTAACTTCATAGGAAGTTGAGTTAGCTCCAGTAATGAGAGTAATAGTTCCATCATTTGTTTCCCTGTACCAGCTGTACAAGCTTGACCCCTCATGCCCACCATAGTATTTGCCCTGCCCCGCATATATGCCAGAACCTAAGTCTTTGACGCATACATTGGAGACAACTGGAAGAGCTGATAGTCCAAAATGCATTCCATTACAGAAATGAAAATAATAAAACTGAGAAAAGTGAGATGCTAGACAAGCTGATTTGGTGCTGTTATGTTAAGAAATTGGATGAATACCTGCCACAACAGGACTGTCACTAATGGCAACCAATGGGTCTCCATGATTTCCATCAGATCGCACAGGCACCCAATATAGCACCAAATGAAAGCCCACATCCTCAATTGAAGGTGTATATGTTCTATTCCACCAACAGAAATCCAATCAAGAAAGTAAATTCCAATGTCTGATTGGTGATTAGAATCAAGATTAAGCCCATGATGTCCGTAAATAAATAAATAAATTACTTACACAGAGTTCCCAACAGTAATGACATCTTCAGAAGCAGCAGATACATCTGATAACTCTAAACCTTTTAACTTTCTCAATGTTCTGTACCAAATACATTCACCACTGCCTTCTATTCCACCAAAATAAAACTTGAAAGGAATAACTTCCTTGTCCTCAAAACACTGTGGAAGAACAAGCTCAAGACCCCTTGGATTCGCTGTAGTAAAACAAAGTAATAAAACAAATATAAAAATAAGAACCTGGAATGCCGTAATTATGGAAAGAAGCAACAGTGAGAGACAAGCCCAACCATTAAAGGCCTTCAATTGAGTTCATTGACATAATGAAAGCAGCTTAGACACACACACACAGATACACATGAAGAGATTAAGTTATCAGTATTATTCAATATTCATGGTTATTTATGTGTTTATCATTTATTAGGCGTTTATCCTAGTTTTAAAGAGTAACAATGTTTTCTAAGATTATAATAATAATCCTAATTCTTATATTCTCTTTCTGGGAGAGTGGAAGAAGGCTTCCTTTTCGTCATTGAAATAGTATTTTTCTGTTTAGAGATCCATCAATCAATTATTAAATAGGATGCAAAGTTCTCAAAATAAGCCATATGAATGAAAGAAGAATGTTTTAGAGCCCACTGATAAGAATAAAAGTGATATTCAGTGTTGCAATAATTATCATGGGTTTAAACTTATGAGCCATACCATGAAGCTGTGGGAGAAAGTAATTGAACAAAGGTTTAAGAAGTGAAACTAGCGTTCTTTAAATCAGTTAGGTTGTACGCATGGAAAATCAAATATAGAAGCAATGTATATTTTAAGATGTGATGGAGATTTATAGAGATAGGAAGAAAGATTTGCAAATGATCATTATTGATTTAGAAAAATCATACGATAGGTACCTAATTGGTTCCTTTGGTGGGTTCTAGAAATGAAAGGAGGTTACTATTAGGTACATAGACCTTATAAAAGATATGTCTAATAGCTCTACACAACAATTAGAATTATAGGGGGAGTGTCTAGAGAGTTCCCATTACTATAGGCCTACATCAAGGTTCAGCATTAAGCCTTTACTTGTTTGCTTTGTCAAATGAGAACTAGCACAAGCACCTGATCCAATTTACAGTTTGCAAGCCAAACTATTTCACAATCAACTTTTAACTATAAATATGTATTGAACCCATACCTGGAGCAATAGCATCAGATACAATGCTTTTTGGAGATCCTTTCAAGCCATCCTTTCGAACAGGTGTGTAAATAAGTTCTATGCATCTACCAACATCATCAAGATTCAAGTCCAGAAATTCTGCGAAATGCTTAAAATATTTAAAAAGTAAGAAAAGTTATAAATTTTTATAAGAAAAATTATATCAAATCTATAGTGCTCACCGTCAGAAGTCAATTTTTCCTTTGCTCCATTCTCTTTCACTCGAAACCATTCATAGGTGCAAATTCCTCTCTCACTAAATTTGTATGAGCAAAATATTGAAGGAACTCTAAAATAAAAGATATCTTAACAAAAGGGTATAGCACAATGAACTCTCACCCTCCAGTGTACTGAGCCAAGAAAGTCAAACGATCACCTTCCACCATTGATCCGACAAGTTTAAGGGATTGACAAGTTGGTGGCCCTACAAATAATTACAATTTTAAATATCGGGACTAAATACTTTAAATTTCCCTTCACAATATATATATAAGTAGTTATTATGGCAGTGCAAACAGAAAAGTGAGTATATCGAATAAGGAAAACACTAACTCATGAAGTAAAGAATAGTTCCTGAAGTAAGCTGATGATATGTTCATGTATAAAAATTGCAAGTAGCTAATGTTACCAGGTAAAACAGGGCCAATATGCTCAGAGAGAATAATAGGACCACGCGCCAAGTCACTTCTAACAGGCTCACATGAGACAGACACCAAGAATCCAATGTCATCGAATGATAGGCTATATGAGGCATCAGTTGCACCTACAATTTCACTCTGTGCACCATCAGAGCTGGTCTGCAGATTATATCATGCCTTGTTAACTAGCATGTTTATTGACCCATAATCAAGGAAAAAAAAGGGAAAAAAACTAGAATTGCCCACAATTTATATAGAGAGGAAAATGACCACCAACTTACAAGGAACCAGCGAAAAACTGAATCCCCTTCTTCTCCTCCCCAGTATTTCTTGTCAGCAATTAATGTGGTTCCTTCAATACCCTTCCCTATTATCTGCAGAGAAAGCAATCTCGGGCTACCTGTAGGTTAAGTAAACTAACGCATCATGCCCCTAAACTAAGAAAAAACATTTCAGAAAAGTAGCACCAATAATCACTTCTTCAAGACATTAAACTATCCAATAATAGGTCAGTAAGTTCATTTTTTCATTCCTGGGGCCTGGAAAAACAAAAGTTCCCTGCCTTCTAGCATCGTCAAATGATGCATTAAGTGTGAGATTAACATAAGATAAGTTGCAGAAATATTACCCCAATGAGATTGCAAAACAAGCCCATTGATGTACAAGTATATAGAGTAACAAGCATGCCGGCTGGACGGGTGCAAACCGAAGAAAGTCAGAACATTTACTCAAGTTCCAAACTAATTCAGAAGTTTTCTTTAAATTTTTTTTAATTGGGAAATTTTCGATCAAAAATCATTCATGTTATCTTATTTTCATGATTTTGAACTAGTTGAGGTTACACAATATTAAAAAAAAATTAAAAAACCAACTTTGTGAGAAATTAAAATATTTCAAAAAAAAAACCCATCAATTTAAAAAATGTAATAAATAATTAAAAACCCAAAATTTGATTGTGATATGCGTTTCCAATATTTGTTTGTGACAATAGACATATGAAGTAAACAGTAGCTTCTCACACAAATTTTCAGATTTTACTATTAAAATAATTACCTGCTCGGACCCTTTCCTGTCCAAATATAGTTCTGGATTCACCAACAAATCCATCATCCCTGATAGGTGTACACTTGAAAGAAATAAATTTTCCAATTGCGTCTTTCACTATCCTATACTGAAGGTGTCCAGAAGCCTCTTGTATCAATGTCCCTTCTTCTGTTTCATTCTATAAGACAAGCCAATCAATGACCAATTCGCAATTAGAAGAAAAAGAAAGATAGAACGATGATGTAGCTCTTTAGCTTCACAAACCAAGTGCTTGCAGCTAACACCAACAGAAAAAAGTAGTGCAATGAACATAAAAGTATGCAGGTTAAGGTAGAACATACCTCATGAAGATACCAATTATACAGACTTCTGCCCTCATGGCCACCAATATATCCATATGATGCTGTCAACATTTGACCCTCAAAATAGTCACCAGTGACTGACAGGAAATTCAGGCTTGGAGGAAGTGCTGCAAAACATTGAAATTTCGAAAAATATTATTGTCAATCATGCATGACAAAATGCCAACGCATCAAAGAAACATAATATGACACCATACAATGTTACAAAACATAGAGCTAAATAACATGATTTTCTTCTCCCATGACTATGGCATCAAAAGTCACTTTGCTTAGATTAGGAAAAAATTTTTAAGAAAGGAATGTTCAGACTACTTTAATAGAACATAAAGACCAGTCATATGCATAGTTTAACAACTTCATTGATGCCAGTAAAACATTTATACAGATTACGTTGTCTAGGTAGAATAGGGCCAATATAGTAAATTCTGCCACCAGGTGTAAGAAATGTAACAAACATGTTAACTTCAAAGATAATGTTGAACCAATGGCATTGTACAGCTAGATATCTACAAATCACACTCAAAAACAGGTGAGCTATGTCTAAGCTAGGCTTGGATATGTAACAAAGCCAGAAATCACTTATGTTCTAGTTTGAATAAGTCTTTTTCCTGTTTGGAGTCAACTTGCTTAAATAAGTTCTCAAATCTCCTTAAAAGGGGAACTGAGTCTTCTTCAAAAATCAATGAATGAATTGTGAGTTTTTTTAGCTTAATACTATATTCTAAGGAGTAATTGTTTTTTTTCAGGTGCAATTGCTTTGATTCTCTTGGTGTGCTTGCTCAGAAACCCTCGGTGTGTCATACGTAGAGAATCTAAGCAACCACACTAGGAAGGGAAAGGCAATCACTCCTCAAAATATAGCATTAAGCTAAAAAAAAACTGGGAATAATTCACGTCGTTAATTTCCTAAGAAGTCTCGCTTCTCTTGGTAAAGAGATTTAAAAACTTCTCTAAACAAAGTTTTACACCAAATAAGAAAAATACTTAAACTAAAACTCACCTTGACTTCTAGGCTTGTTGATAAACTCAACCTGTAGTGATGTCATGAACTGCGAACCAATTGACCAGATTTGGCACTGTTAGACAGGCCAAAAACTGAAATTACCAAATTACCCTTAAGGAGAAACACACAATATGAGTTCTTAGACAAGATCTAAACCTAAATCATGTTAAGTAATAATAGCGGCCCATGTTTTGCACACCTTGCTACATACTTCCCAGCTGTGGCGAAAAGATACAGATGCTAACATTGGTCTATCATGGCAATGACTAGATGGACAAAGGCTATATAGTTCAGTTCAGGATACACATCCATGAGATGTTTCTGAATACATAGACCTCAATAATGATACCAACCAATAGTCACATATGCTCACATGAATCCAGTAAATCAAGAGAAAAATTGTAATAAACTAGCACACAAGGATGTATTTAGCTATAATACATATTTTACAAAAGTATTCTTCACATTTTGAAAAAATTCAAATAATCAATGCAGTCAACAAAGATCTACAGCAACTTACTTTCAACAACATTTTCAGATATCACATATGCTGGCTCACCAGATTCGCCATCAGCAGCCATAGGAGTAAATTTTGCAACAATATAGTACCCAACAGCTCCAAGTGGCACACGGAAAGCCTACAGAATTATGAACAAAAGAATCTTGTCCTTCTTTTATAAATTAATTAAAAGAGAGAACTCAAAAAAGATGGCTTGCCAACTAGAGTTAAGAACAAATATTAGCAAAGATATAAGAAAGATGATTTTTCACCTTAGCAATTTTTGAGGTGCTAACTGCTTCAAGGCCATTTTCACCATCCAGCACTGGCAAACTAGTTTTAAACCATTGGACCCTAGAGGAACCCTCAGTACCTCCAGTAACAGTGCCAGTAACAGTCACCTTATTCCCTTCTCTTAGGTCTCCAACTATCTTCAATTTGGTCACTTTTGGTGGGGCTAAAAATAAAAGTTAAATTAATTAGTAGTTAATATAATTAAAATGGTTGGGCCCACTCAAGTATACCTTTCTTCACAACATCAGTTGTAACAGACACCGATTCACCTTCCTGGCCTGCAAGACAACCACAGGAACCTGAGACGCATGCAAATATGATTTGCAATAACATGCTGAATGAAGCAGATCAATTTGTACCTTCCAAGTTAATAGGAATATAAACAAATGCCATGCGTCGTCCTACATCCTCTTTGGTCAAAGTATATTCCATGCTTCCGGAAGATGCTAAAAGAAAATCACTGGTGGCAAAAGGAACAAAACTGTCATCATAGAAATAGCAAGCTAATCATGAATTTTTCATATGCACATTAATTGTACTGATGCAGCCCAAATAAAATTAGCATGAGATTATATTAAAGCATTTATGCAGGCAGAGATTGCTCAAGGTAAATGTATATTTATTCTCATTAAATAACTGACAGGCATTAAGTTTTCAATCTTAAAATGGAAAACTTAATCCCAATCAGTTATTAACGTAGCACCACTCCTTGCATTCAAATGGAATAAATGCACAGTAACCCTGACTACAATGCAGAGTAATGTAATTATTTAAATTAGCATTCTGCTAATGAAGGGACGAATACCAAAAAATTTTAACTGAGAATGGAATTAGTTAGCCGTGTAAGAAGTAAAACTTCAAAATATTCTGGAAACGCAAACCAATTAGTCTCTTGACAAGCAACCATCGCTAAACTTACAGCGATGAGATAGACTATCAAAAGAGAGCATATACCTTAAATATCAAAAACCTAAACAAACTTAAGGTCAATAAACAAACTGACCCAGTTTCCTTCCTCTCCCGCAACCACTCGAACTTGCTTGGGCCCTCCCTTCCGCCAAAGTACTTTCCAATCCCTTTGATAGTATTTCCTTCAACAGCATCTCCCAAAATCTGAACATTACTAACAGATGGCGTAGCTGAAAATATTTTAATAAAAACATTCAACTGTTTGAGTAACAAAATCGATTATTTTGAGGGCCATAGAAATATAAAATAAAGTGAAAGCCTACTAAACTCAAAGAAACTAAATACAGACACAATGTGCAACAAAAGTGAATAGCCAAAATACAAATATAATTAAGAATGCAATATGAAAATCTAGATATACTAATGGCATATTCATGAAGTAAGAGACAAGCTAAATGATCAGATAACAACCAAAATGTAGATTAAAAAAACCCTTAAAGTAAGTCTTCAAATGAAAATCTATGAGATTGGGTAATTGCAAGCACACATGCATGATGTTATATTTTTAACAGCCACTCATATAGTATGGCATAACAAGGAGAAAAGAAATTTCCTAATAAACAAAGATAGTGCAAAAACAAGCTAAAACAGATAGCTGTGAAAAACATAACTTGAAACTACTGGAGTAACTAACATTCCCAAATTGGTTAATTCGATAAATAGAATAATTAATACAAAAACCCAGTTATCTCATCCTATCAGCTTAAGCTTCCGAGTTGAATTGGGCTTTGTGATATATTTGTTTGCATCTATATGATATTAGAAATTAATTAAAAATAGACAAGCATATACCAAGAGAGCATATTAGAATAACTAATAGTCCCACATCAATTAATTTAGTAAATATGGACTTACATATATAAACCTGGGTTTGTCATCATATTAGTTAAGCTTTTGGGTTAAACCAGGCATGCATATTATGTAAGCAGATCTATGCAAGTTAGCTAAGGAAACAATTAGTCCCCCCTCACGAATCTTAACAAAAAAATCCTCTAATCTTTACAGAAGATGGAGTGATGGACAATTTGTTGAAAAGTTGACAATGCGCAACTAAACATGCTTCAATTGACCTTGTCTACGTCATGCCAGAAAAATTGCACCAAAATGTACTCTTGCACTTCTCAACACGAGCAACACACTCAAGACTACAAACATAAGTGATAGCTTTCAGAGAAAAACAATACTAGGCACTTGAATATGTGGGGAGAAAAGCCTTGCTAAGGTGGGAAATTTAGGTACAAAAAAATTCAAGATCAGGTCCAGAAAAAAAAGGATACAATCACTAAAGCCAAAGATGAAATTCCAAGTCTAGACTCTAAACTAAGATTCCCAGGGATTACAAGTCCTCGAACTTCTTTTCTCAATTTCCACAAATCAACCAATTGAATCCAAAAGTTTGAAGATTCACATTTAATACGGCCAATTATTGGTTCCAAACTTCCAGCTTTAGGTCATCAAAAACTGTAAACTTTCACTGAGCAGTCCACCATTCCAGTTTCCACAAACATAAACATGGACACTTGCCTAGTCTTTGGATAAGATGATCATTTGTACAAAATGGTGTGATAATGTCGCATAGGAAGACCAATGAAGCAGTCTTCCTTTCCCTAGGGGTGCATAAAGATAACATAAGTAGCCTTTAAATAATACTGACAAAGGAGATGTAGAGATATGGATATGCAAGTTTCTCCCTTTTTTTTAATGTTATTATTTTTAAGCGCGATGATCATTAAAGATGAACTAAAAGGTTTAATTTTATTTATGGTTCACCAATATGCAACTAGAATTCTATCTACCACTGACAAAGTAACATGGGAATTTCAGTGAGCGTGATAGTATATTGAAACGAGAAACTAGTTCAGCTTCTATACCAAGATTAATCAGATGCCAAAATAATAATCATGAATCTGATTCTTACAAAATTTGGACTTTATCAGTGTGATTGTAAATATGCAACTCTTTCAAATATCATGTTCTCATTAGACTGTCATTACAATGAAACAATAATACCTCTAAAACAGAATGATGAAAATTAAACCAAGGTAAACTGAATAACTTGTTTCATAGGACTCAAGCATGGAACCTGCCGAATGGAGAATATAATGAACTAAATTCTATAAAGAATGTACCTACTTTCTCCCTCTCTACAATAAGATTTGTAAAAACTTTAAGTGATACAGAATAAAAAAAACCATCCAAATGTCTAGAATTTATCAGAGCAAGATGAAGTTCAATTATCAAGTGATCATAAGGAACAGTTGGTTGTCAATTAGAAAAATTGATGGTAAGATTTGTCATAAATAAATAATAAACAAATTTTGGGGAGAAAATCATAGGCACATTATTATTCAATTTCTTTAATTAAAAATCAATTGCCACATGCATCCAAGTTTCCACCACTTCAAAAACAGGAAAATATATGTAGACTATATCCATCCATGCTATGATTTAGACCTTTCTATGAAAAAAAAAAAAATCCCTCTAACCTTGCCAATCAGAGTCCTTTGTTTCCACACATACTTTTCACAGTTTGCTTGGTCACAAAAAACTATAAATAAGATTAAATTACTTTTTATGATAATTTTTTAAAGTCAACATTTATTTAGCAAGATTTACATTTGAAACTTAGAAAATGATGAATTCTAGAATTGGTTCTAAGGATTTCTTTGTAAGTGTACTTTGGTTATTTTAGTGATATGGGTACAAAAAATAATTAAAATAGAGAATTCTCCAAAGTATCACTTATTTGAAACAAGTGCTACCGAAAGGAGTGTTCTAGCAAAATCATAATGTGAAATGTATTAGCGTAAGTAATAGCACCAGGTCGGTCTAATTGGCAAATAAGGATCCAAATATATAAGCCTAAGTCCCTTGTCCTATCCCGGACATATGGTTTGCACCTAACATGGTGTCCAAGCTTAGTTTGTTTGCAAAAAATTAGGAATAACTGGTTAAAAGTATCAAATATTTGACCAATTGCAAGATACTAAGTGCTAAATATTCTTAAAAACAAATTACAAATCATAGAGGTTCTTATTTAACTTTCCATACAGATGACAATTCAATTTTATTAAACCATACATCCATGAATATTATGCTTATGTTCGCAACGCAGGTAAGACTCATACATATACGCATCCCAGAAGCAGTTAAGCAAGCACCCACCTGCTTTTATAAAGTCAGTCATTGCATACTGTGGTTCTCCTCTAGCTCCTTCCTCTGTTACTGGAGTGTACATGAAAACCAAACTTGAATCAATATCATCAGCAGTCAACGTGTACTCCTCATCTTCAGCTCCAACTACTGCCACAGGACTACTATTCCATCTTCGCCTCAACCAGCTGTGTACAGGCAATAAAGTTTCACCCTAACTTTAATCAGCATAAAGAGTTCTTGTTTATAAAATGAGAATGATCTTGAAGAATTGAAACTAAATTATAAAGAACTACATTTGAAAGTCAAATGTCCAATATAACATCATAACTACCTCGCTACACCTTTCCCAGGTGTCCCACCACACCATGCAACCTCAGCAACACCCTTAATCACATTTCCTTCCACAAGTTCACCTTGCACACTCAGGCTCAAGACTTTTGGGTATCCAGTTCCTGGTGATGAAATAAGGTAATAAACAGATTAAGATGGCCTGCATCAGATGCTTATCAACTCCATTACAAAATAGCTATCAAAAATGCACATCTGGCGCATTTTTCAGTTGTATGAACCTGTTATTATACATTATTAAAAAGAGTCAACTGAGGGAAACATGACAAATATTGTTAAGTGAAACATGATGCTAATCACACAATGAGTTTGCATTATCAATATATAAATATAGTGTCTAATGATTTTTCCATATCTTCCTTGCACAAAGATCAAAGTAGTTGTGTTATGATGTTAGAAGTATTCAGAGAAGAAAATAAATAAAAGTTAAAAAATGGAAACATAAAAAAGAATGGTAGTTGATGTTGTTGGCAGATTGAGGGGCGACCCTATTTTTTAACCATTTCTTATTCCTGCAAATACTTCTAAGACCTAGTCTGATCCAAAATAAATTTTGTGCCACTCTGGAATCCCAACATAAGGAAGTGAGATAGTTTTGATCCTAGAAATTTGTAGCTTCAGTGCATGGGATATAGAACAGAAATATATAGATGCCTCAAGTAAGAAAAGTTCAGGCACAAGTGGCAACATATGCGATAGGATTTGGATATTTCAATATTTGAGGTATAAGCATTACAACATGTTGGGTTCACATAGTCCAAATGGAAATGGAAGGATGGGAATGGGAACAATGGAATAGAAATGAGAATGAAAACATTTGAAGGATTTAGAATTGATAATGAGAAAAGTAGAAAGAGAACATGTGACAAAATTACCTTCATGCCCTTCATGCAAATCATTTCATGCATAAAATAATGAGTTATGTTTAAGGATAAATAAACTATCCCATTTATAAAGTATTTTGAATAAAATTATTTACTTTAATTATTATAATTAAATATTTAAATTAGATAATTCATATCAAATATATTTCACTTTAGTTATTATAATTAATTACTTAAATTAATGATAATTAAATCTCCACAGGGACAATGGCACTTTATTTATTGTAATTAATTATTTAATATATAAATAGTTTAATTAAATTAAATTTCCACCAGGGCAACGGTGTCATTTCACTTTAATTATTATAGTTAAATATTTACATTAAATAATTCACATAAATTATTTTTCAGTTTGATTATTATAATTAAATATTTAAATTAAATAATTCACATTAATTACTATTCATTTTAATCATGATAATTAAATATTGAAATTAATTATTTTTTTAAATAACTCTCCACCATAAGCAAAAAAGTTATTTCACTATCAATGAATGCCAATTTCCGCAATAGGCATTCTGGTTAGGGGGAATCTATTTAGCAAAAATCCCCTCCCCATTCCTTTGATGTATACCGCAATGCACAGTAGATGTCTCTTACAAGGAATGGAAAGATAAACATTTTAGCCTGAAGCATATTGAGTTACAGTTTTATACATTTCCATGCAAAAAATGAAAAAGCTAAGGGTATATTGCAAATTAAAAGGTAGTGAATGAAGATAAGATTGTCACTTGTATAACTAAAATAGATTGCACAAGAATTCTTTTCTGATCAAAAACAATAATCCCAAATTTCCAGGAATTCCATCCATTAGAGAAAATGCCGGAAACCAACAGTATGATATTATTGTATTAAAATAAATAAAGAGCATTCAGATGCATTCAGTAAAAACAAAAAAATACCTGGGGAAATAGGAGAAGATAGAGCAAATATAGAAGGATACTCCATCTCTCCTAATATTGGAGTGCATTCAACCTTCAAGCATTTTTCAATGTCCCCATGCTTTGGCCAGTACACCTGCTTGTCAGCCACTAATTTGGTAACCAAGTTGCCTCAAAAGAAGGAGCAATAAAAGGTTTTATGGCCTGTTTGGATAGCCCAGAATTATGGCATAATCCGTACATTATGCCATAATTTTACATTTTTTGAGAATTATGCCATATTGGCTGTTTAGGTACTTATTTTAGAGTATAAAATTATGCCATAATATAGGTATTATGGCATAAAAAAATATTCCACTAAGAGTGGAATAATTTCTCATTATAAAAAATCTATCTCTCTTTTGATCCAGCCACCAATCATTGGTCCACCGCTAGTCCGGCTGGCCTCCGACGATCGATCCGGCCAGCCTCCGGCGACCGGCCACCAGTCCGGCCAACCTCCGGTGACCGGCTACCAGTCCACCGGGGGTCCGACCACCGGCCGGCCAACATCCAGTGACATATCGGCGGTCCATTGGTGGTCTGGGCGGCCTCCGGTAATCGGCCACCAGTCCACCGGTGGTCCAGTCGGCTAGCAGATGACCTCCGGCAACCGGCCATCAGCCGGCAGTCCACCGGTTGTCCAGTTGGCCTTCGACCACCGACCACCAGTCCACTAGCGGTCCGATGGCCAACCAACAGATTTTGGTAATTTTTTTATTTTGTTAACCAAACACTTATTCTGTAAGAATAAAATATGTCACAATTTCTGTAATAATCACTTGCCCTTCCTACATAATAAAATTATGTTATATTTTTTTTATTTTGCAGCCAAACAAGCCCTAGATGAAAATTATGGCTATCCAAAGAAGGGACACTAAAAGATTTTAAGATCAAAATAATGGCAATCCAATTACCTCCCCAAGTGCATCAGTTATAGCTACAAAATTTGTTGCTGTTCTGTCCCCAATAAACCACTGGTATTTAAGTTCTAAGTCCGAATCACCATTTGAGTTGACAAAACTAAAATGGCAGCGGCAAGCATCTTCTTCAAATGGCTGATCAATGGATGCTTCTTGGAGCATGTAGCCTGGGGGAAATTGATCCTTCCATTGTTCAGCTAGGAAGCAAAAAGTGGAATCTGCCCAGTAGAGGAAGAAGAGTCATAAACTAAAATGACAGTAGAGGAAGAAGAGCCATAAACTTAAATGACAACACCAAAAGAGCAATCAACATGTATCAGTTGACAAAAGAATGCTGCAAAAATTATATAGATTATAAAGATATGTTAGAAGTTCCTAAGGGATAAGAAATTAATTTGAACCATATTAACAGGATAAATGAAATACCAAAATGCAGAAAGATCCAGGATTTTGCTACATATGATTAAAAAGATATATTTTCCCTTACAAAACAGAAGAAACACTACACGTCAATATCTTACGGCCCATCTATTTGATCACTAGGGAAGAAATATCTATTGACCAACTTTAGGACATGTTTTGATGCAGCCAAAAAATAAAATGAAACACACGGAGCCAAGATAGGTGCTAACTTGCCAAACAGAGCAAATTCCTCCAGAATTTTGAATGAGTAGCTACTCCAGCCAGCTACTAAACATGGAGTACAGCACAAGGAGTTCCTTAGGCTAACCAAAATTTTATATTATCTCTTTTGCCCATCCAATAATAGTTGATAAAACTCAAATTTCAAATTTCAAATAAAATAATTGATAAGCAACATCAATAAAATAATAACTCGATCTCTTGATTAATAAAAAACTAGAAATAGCTATTTCCTCTAATTAAAATATTACAAAATTATTTTAGAATTATTGAAGTGGTAAATAATAATTTCGTGACCATGTAATAAAGAAATTACTCATGTCGGTATTATTAAAATACTAAGTATAAGTAATTATAAAAATATTAAATAATTCTTCGGTCACTAAATTATTATACTAAGTGTGAATTTTAAGACTAATTTCAAATTATGCGATCAGTTTTCACTAGTAACGGTCTACAGGCCCTTTCCTCTTAATCCAAGGTTTGTCTCTGTAGCTTGCAAAACACATTTGAACTTAATCTAGATTTCATTACGCACTATTGCATCCAAAAGCTACCAATTTACTAATATAGAGTATCTTTGTATCGTAGAACCTACATAAAAGAAAAGTGAATCAACTTGACTAAACAAAATCCAAATGGTGCCTTAGGCATTAAATATCTTAAATTAGCTCCCCACTTGGATTCTTTGCCAGAATGTATTCCCTGGATACTATGGAAAGGAAAAACAGAAAAGCTTCAATAATAAAGCTTATTTACAACAATCAGCTTATTAGTTTCCCCTCTTGGATTCCTTGGCAGAATGCTTCTCCTGGCTTCTATAGAAAGAAAAGCCCGAAAGGTTTCATCAATAGAGCTCATTTACACAACCAGCTGATGTCAGCTAATCATTATTGTTGCAGATAGCTTCTAATGAGAAACAGTACAACCAAGAGATGTCATCCCTTTGGAAGGAAGCTAGTTTACTAGGAGATGATTATTCTACTCCAGTCATTGGCTTTAGAGTAGAGGTTGTAGAAACACTGCGTACCAATGTAGTATTCAAATTCAATTATATTGCTTTCTATATTTAGATGGCAGGCCACCCTTGACGAATTTATGTATTTTTTGAAATTGCAATTCCTATTGAATTCAAAAATGTTACAACTAATGCTCTGGTTGTTAGGATTTGGCATATGTTATTCATGAAATTTATTTACAAATTGCTCGGAAAAAGAGAAATTTTCTGTTGGCAGTGAGGACAGGTACCTCCAACAACAAGAAAGTTTGCATTACAAAAGCAAAGTAGTCCTATTGAAATTTTCAGCATAAATTACACACAAAAGATAACTTGGTAAGGACAGTAACCATAAACCTGCAGCAAGTTCTGGTTGAGTAAACTCCCATCCATTTCTGATGCACATAGCAGTGTGAGGAGGATACAACTTCGCAATTTCTACTTCCTTGGGAGAAAGATCTGCACAAAATAATGATATTTAAACGGAGAGAAAATATTAAGCAGGACTAATTAGCATAAATTATTGTTTCTATTAAGTGCAAAAAGATATGCTATTGTGATTGTCAATCATAAAAAGCAACTAAAGACAATTGTAAGTAAAATAACAAAAGCAAACGCAGCTCAACACGATACACTGTACTTCTACACAGAGATGCTAGTCATTAGTACAAAGGAAACATAAACCAGAGATATACTGCACACTCTACAATCTCAGCATAAGCTAGATTGCCTGGTTTACTGAATTGTAGTGCAACAGGCCATCTTGTACAACTTAGAACAGTTGAGAATGGAATATCAACAACATTTCCAAGAAACAAAGTAGATGAAACTCAAAGGCAGAGGGAGGGGATGGTCTTGACACAACTGAGACCAGAAGAAAAATGATAGGGAAGTCTTGCAAGAATTATGAAAAACTAACAGGTAAGACAATGTCAATCAGAAAAAAGCAAAGATTTGGTAGAAATCAACAAAGATGATAATACCTCGATCATTAAATTTCTTAAGAGTTGGTCCCACAAGCAATATGGAAGCAGCTTCAAGGTGAGACATCTCCAGTATAGCGTTCTCCTCCACTCGTAGATGCTGAGAAAAAAAAATATTTTAAACCCATTTAATAAAGGTCAGAATATTGCACAGGCAACATTAAGGCAGCCTATGAATGACACAGTTCTAGTATTCAATATGCCAAATGATGAAGCTATAAAAATTTAAAAGATGTTTTGAAAAGAACATAACAATATGAATCAATAACTTGAAACCCTAATATAGCCTAATCAATTCTTAGTCGGTGGTTAAGAAAATTGATTATGATTTTGCAAATGGGGTAAATGCACAGTTAATCCTAAAACTGCAGAGGTTATTATGTACATTTGACTCCAAAGTAAAATTTGGGGAGGATAAATTTATGTAGCCCTCTGCACCTTAACCCCATTATATTAGCACCCAACCAAACACAACTATAAGGATTAGGGTTATCAACATGACACCAAAAAACATTAATACCCTTACAATAGAACCAGGATGAACGACTAATAAGTGATAAATATAGAAATAACCATGAATAATTAAATAATAATACTTTAAAAATCAAAACTAGTAATAATCATTTTCACAAATTACAACTTTCTCTACAATTTAAACTAGATAAACCGCACATTTTTCTATGGGTGAGAAAAGCAAAGAATTTATGAACAAGAGAGCTAAAAATGAAGAGCAACCACCTCTTTCATGTGGCCTTCCATCAAAGTAGTAGATCGAACATAATTATTTTTCAAATGAATCCAGAATTTCTTGATCCTATGTTTTCTACAGCCTCATTAATGATGTTGTCCTAGTAATGTCCAAAAATAGCCTGATTACTCCAGCAGGTTCTTCCATTTTATATTGAATGGGATATATTACAGTGCACCACAAAATTAACGGCATATGCCCTAGCTCTATTCCAATGTCTTTGTGCAGTTGTCTAATATATCTGTCAAAAGATTTCCTCCCCAGATCCAGTAATTAACAGCCAAAGAAGATATAGGAAATTGATCAAATTCAATGGCAATGCCAATGCCCAAGATAGGCTGACTATATAAAATGAAAGGCACAATAAGTCTTTGCTAAAGATCTGATATGGAAAGTTCAGGAAATTTAAAGTCTGACTTTTTACATATGTTACATAGCATAAATCATGAAGCAGGTGTAGAAATTTAGAGATAGCTGACCAGGTTTCAGAAATAATGAAAATAATTTCATAATTATCCATAAATTGGAAATTACCTCAAGGACAGGTAAATGTGGGAAACCCTTTAGAGTAGATATTTTGTTTTTGCTAGCAGCTAATACCTAGGAATGAAAATCAAGGCAAAGAGTCAAAAATTCAAACCAACAACAACCATCTAAGGATATGTCTAGAAAGTAATCAACCTGCAGACGAGGTTGACTAGCCATCGAGAGTGACTTCAACTTGTTCTGAGCAATAGAAAGAAACTGGAAGCAGCGAAAACATTTCAGGTCATAGTAAATCATATTACAATTTTTATGCAAAAACTGAAGTTACCATGCCTTGATTAGAATGTCTTAGGCAGTTACCTCCAAATTAGGTAGCTGAGGAAGGCTGGCCAGTGAAGTGATTTGATTTCCAGCAAGATATAATTGCTGCAAGGATTCAACATATATTCCACACATTAAGGCATTTCAGCTGCCATATACTTGGTTAAAAATGGCACCCATATGCACATACTCTTTAAAGTTAAAACCATGAGACTTAGATCACCTATACGTAACTTTATCATAGCACAAATATATACTCTATATAGATATGTAAGCCTTTATATGGTTGTCAAGCCCCGAGAAAAAAAAAACGCACCTGGAGGGCTTTGCAATTCTCTAGAGGCTCAAAACCAGGCCCCTTGAAATCATTAAAGCTCAAATCAAGAACCTGCGGAAGGGATGGTGAAAAAAACCACACCAGGTAAAGTCCCAAGGCGTCAAATGAACTGAAACATAAAATAATGGGATTATGGACACAATACCTTCACCCACTTCAAAGTTTCAATTCCCTCAATAGATGAAAGCAGATTGTCCCTGAGATAAACAAACTACAAGGAAGGATAATTATTAGTAAAAAAATAATCACACTTCAATTCTTACATAATGATTACTTGTAGATAGAATAAAAACCTAAAAAAAGAATTAGAATAAATGAAGGAAAAAACTATTGGGTGTTTTTACTTAGGGAATAAATTGGGATAAAGTGGCTTATCCCAATTTATTCCGAAATCTCCAACTAAACACCACCTATGGAATAACTTAGATAACACTTTTCACAAAAATAAATTAATTAAGAATTCTTAATTATTATTATTAAAACCCATTAATTTAATCACTTTTTATGAATCTTGCACTGAAAATTTATAATTGTAATTGCAAAGAATTTACTTTAATTAGTACTAATTCTAATTAACTCAGATCAACTTGAAATATAAGTTTTCCCTCCAAAGCAAGTTTGAATTTCACAACCCCTATCTCAACCTATTCCAACTTGAACCAATACCAACCAATCACATTAATTGACTGTGGAAATACATCAACCAAACCTTCTACTTAGTCTTTGTAAATGGCCATCAAAAACAATGCCATGATTGATCTAGCATATGCAAAGTTAATTAAACAACGCCATATCTTTGGACTCACCTCCAGTAGTACTCAACTTGAAAAGTAATTAGGCCAAAACTAACTCGTTATCCTGAGGACCACTTGTCAATAGAGAAAACCATTGTTTGGTTTAATAGAAGTCAACCAATCACAAATGAATGCACTCTTGCCCTTTGTTGAGCCTAGCGACACTTGGCCCAACCCAACACACCTAATAACCCCATTCATGCCCTACCTGAGCCCAACATTTTTAGTTTACTCTTTTGTTTGGTTTAATAACTTGCATGTACAATTTGAAAGGATCATACAAACCGCATCTCATATGGCAGCTCATCGACTAATACTTAACTCACTAGCAAGAAATTAAGATACTAATAACCATAATAGAAACTCCACAAAATAGTTGCATTTCCCAACCAGAATTTTCTGAATTGCATGGGTTATACTTCAGTAGTTACCTTTTCTGAAATAAAAATTAGTGGGAAAATTGGGTAAAAATTATGTGCCATGTGGCCACATGATCTTATGTAGGGCCCATATTTTTGACCAGTTTGATCATAGCGCCACTAGAGAAAGCCACAAGTTTGAAAGAACATAACAGGGAAAGGTACATCTACAGACCAGATACGTGAAGATAGCATTCCCTAGGATTAAATAATGTTGGGACCAGAAAAAAAAAATGAAACTAATAGCTTGAAAGAAAAATAATAGGGAAAGCTACATGTACAGGCCAGATCAGTGAAGATAGCATTCCTTAGGATTAAATACTGTTGGGACTAGAGAAAAATGAAAATAAAAGACAACAATGGAAAGCAGCAAAAATATGAGATTAACTTGCTCCTATAATATAATCTTTGTAATGTTTAACGCTAAATATCGCAAAATGGTTCATTGGAGAAGACTTAACATTAGAAAATCTTTGCATTTGAAATGCACATAGAAGGAACCTGGCATGACCCAGCATTGATTGTCCAGATGGAAGTAAATGAGTCCATCTTTTACATTTAGCTCCCACGGTAGTTTGAAAGAATTACATTGGACGATTTGGATCAAAACCAAGGAAGGTCAGACATGGCCAAGATTTTTTGTAGTTAGGAATCCATACATGAAAAGCTATAAATTTGTCTTAGCTGCAAGCATATAAGTATCTCACTGATCATTGTTGCACAAGCCATAGGTAGTGAACCAATTAGTTGGCTAACTGAATAAAACAAGCATGCCCTATGGTCCTATCTGGAGGTCCGAATGGCATAATTTCAATTAAAGACACTATCCAAAGAAACAAAAGTAATAAATTACCTCTAGATTTGAAGACAAGTTCAAGGATGTGAGTGTTCGTACTTTGTGCCCTCTTCGATCCAACCTCTATCACCATGATCAAAAAAACAAAATGTAAAAAGAAAAGATAATAAAGAAATTGAAGCTTACAGTCAATCTGCATACTTTTACCAAATACATAAATACTAAAAGTTTTGAGGTCATCCAATGAACTAGAAGCATTTCCTTACATTGTACATCCCCAAGTTAGAGACCACTGGAACTTACCAGTTCATCACTAGCTTTGATATCCACCTGTGGTAGCATCATAAAGCGAGAATCCCGACCGTCTGGTGTTGAGGACTTCCTTCTGCCTGATAATGAAGAACCCCTATCCATGGATGATGACATGGACCCTGATTTCAAGCTGCTGATGGTCCGTGGAGATCTTGTTGATGGGGAAGAAATATTTGAAGTAACCCTTTTGAGTCTACTGCTGCGACCAGTCGAATTATCCAATGGAGATGAAGGAGCCTTCTTTGAAGTAGTACCTGATAGAGATGGTCTGACAGAGGGCTTCTTTACGGAATCCAATTTTCCACTCTCAGACATCTGCAATAGACGTGGGACAGGAGATGACTTCTTGCTCTCAGGATGGGTATCTGAAACTTTGGTTTTAGAACTGACAGAAGGCAGTGATGCCCTCCTAGTTTCAGCGATACTTTTCCTGCTCAGGTCTGAATTGGAATGAGAGACCTTCCTTTCATCAGTTGAACTCCCATTGTCAAATTGTTTAGAGGCAATTGCTGGTTTCTTCTCCAGAGCAGAACTAGCGCTGTTCCTTCTCTGCGCATTTATTGAGCTGACAGTTGGCTCGGTGAGAGTAGAT
The DNA here is from genome assembly GCA_020875875.1 of Dioscorea alata. Lineage (NCBI taxonomy): Eukaryota > Viridiplantae > Streptophyta > Magnoliopsida > Dioscoreales > Dioscoreaceae > Dioscorea > Dioscorea alata. The sequence continues at coordinate 10,010,594 of CM037025.1, read as the reverse complement.
CCAGGCCTAGTAGAACGAGAATCAGTAGTTTTCAGGCTGTCCGTGCTCTTTCTAAGTGATGAAGTGGCTCCTGAACGTTTAGCTACTGGTTCAACTCCACTGGATTTTGACGATCTCATTGCTTTCTTCACACTTTCAGCTGAAGCAACAGGTGACTCCATAGATGAAACAAAATTCTGGCATTTCTCCACAAGATCTTCACCTTGCTTTCCAGAGGAAACCTCCATTTCAAACAAAAATCAGAAATCTACACACTGGATCTCAATGCTGCAGCCCCTCCAAGCCAAAGCCTCTTTCACAAGTTCATCAATGAAGACATACACAATAGCAATGGCTACAAAGGACCTTCATTTTTCGCTCACAAAGCCCTCAAACTCGCTGGAGTTCGGAAGAACAAATAAATAAATAAATAATATTCCATTAAGATTCATAACAAGAACATGAAAAACACTCAAATCGTCTAATCATGCTCAAAAAAGCAACAATCATAAAACGAAACAAAAAAAAAAAAAAAAAAAGGCAAACCTAAATCAAAACCTCAAAATTACTGATGATCTACAGCAAAATGCAGGTCCTCGAGCATAGATCAAAACATATATCATCAATCTAAGAAAAAAACACAACCATCAAAGACAAGACAAACGAGATCTCTCACCTCAGAGAGAGCGAGAACGAGAGCCACCATGGGATCTACGAGAAATGCAAGTGAAAAGCTCAAGTGCTTCACTGGAAACGCAGCGGCGCACAAGAGTGAGGAAGATTCGAAAACAAGCAACTTTGACGAAAATTAGAAGAAAAGTAAATCCAATCCCAAATTAAAAACGAAAACTGGGCCGCCTGTTTTCTATTTCGAAATGGAAAGCATTGCGATTCCTTTTACCAAAATACCCTCATCATCCTACCTTCAATTTCGTTCGAAGCATTCCTGTCCGTTGATCATGTGAACCTCACTGAAAGGGAAACGGCTGGTACGCACGTGGAATGCCGTACTGTTGAGCTTATCGCACCGTTGATTTGGGAATCTTGGACGGTTGATATTCTTTTGAAGGGTATTTTTGTCAAATGGGTAAGAAGGGTGTACTTTTTGAGAAGCGTACAAAGATTGTGGGAGGGAGGGGGTTGGAAAATGTGTTTTAATGAAAAAGAAAGCAAGCGACGCGGCGGGCAACCGCGTTTTGATTGCTGTGAAACACCGACAAGATTTGAGATATTTTTTCCACTCTAATTACGATAAAACCGGAGCTCGACCGACACATTCTGACGAGTGTGTCTCCTGTTTTTGGTTTATTTTGACTGGATTCGTTTGTGCCTTAGCCGGATCGAGTGTCCTTATATTTTGTATTTTTTATAAAATTATTTAACATTTTGCATATATTATCTTAGGGTATGTTTGACTGCAAAATAAAAAAAATATGGGATAATTTTATTATATAAAAAGTGTAAGTGATTATTACAGACAATTGTGACATATTTTATTCTTACAGAATGATATTTGGTTAACAAAATAAAAAAAAATTACGAAAATCTATTGATCAGCCACCAGTCCACCGAAGGCCAACTAGGACGGCCGCCGATGGCCGTATCACTGGATCACCAGTGGTCGTCGGCGGAGGTATCTGGTAGCCGACTAGACCACCGGGGACCGATGGCCGATACCGGAGGCCGTCCGGACCACCAATGGACCGTCGGCATGTCAACTAGTGCTAGCCGTGCTGGTGTTCGGACCCCCAGTGGACCGATGGCTGGT